>JAMKQA010039792.1:0-39815 GCA_024699735.1 Posidonia australis | reverse complement strand
AATGGGCCTAAGTGGGCCTTCACGGGCCCAATTGGGTTTCCATGAATTAAATGGCCTAATGAGGGTTTGTGGGCCCAAATGGGCTCAACCAAGGTTCAAGCTCAGCCACCAGATCCTCATCCTGCAAAATTGGAAATTCTGGGTGTCTACACCAAGCCTACTTGTGGCCCATATAAGCATTGGAACAAGCCAGGATCCAAGTAAAAGGGTCTGACTTAGGATGGCCACGGCCCAATAGCGCTAACATGTCACGCGAGTCTGGGGTGCAGTTTCCCTGGGTCAGTAATGACTGGCAAGGGATTGAGTTGTTATTTCACTAAGGTAACATCAAATCCTTGCTTCCCATTAGCCTATGGGGATCTGGGCGTGCTCCACAATTGTCTTGGACCATCAAGCCCCTCTACCTAATCCCAATCCCCTTCAAATCCAACTCGATTAAATCTTACATCCTCATCCTTAATCAAGATTCAAATCCAACAACACTTAGCCCTTCTTCCACTTATAAAGCACCTCCCCCACGTTCAAACTCCTCCACTTGGCTCTCTTTGGCTCCTAGCTCTTCTACCTATTGCCACCACCCATGCTATCAATTCTGGCCAACCACTACCACTTCCGACCATCCCACAACCTTCTATGTCCACCCAAATAACATCCCAAATACTACACATCTCAATGCACTTCTTGTTAGAAATATATTTTGTTTTGATGATTACATTTGGTCTAATGAATTTTTTGTATATTTTCATGAAAGAAAAAGGTTGAAGAAATTACTTGTAAATGTATATGTAAAGACATACTTAGAAAAAGGTTGAAGAAATTACTTGAGTCATGTAAACTTTATGACATGTTGTAAATGTATATGTAAAGTCATACTTGGAAAATTGGTTGTGAAATATATGAAGTATCAAAATTGGCATACCCAAGAAAAATTGGCATACCGATACAGGAAAAATTGGTATACAAAACGGAACTCCGAAATTAAAGATGAAGAATCAAAAATGGCATACCAGAGAAAAATGGCATACGTAAGCAAGAAAAATCGACACAAGCAACGGAACTCCAAAAAAGGTTGTGGAGATAAAAGTTGAAGATAAAACGACATACCGGACTAAAACGGTATACCGTATCAGGAGAATTCGACATACCAAAAGAATTCTGGCATAACAAATTACCCGAGAGTTGCTATCTAAAGAGAAAAATGGCATTCCAGAGGTCAAAACGGCATACCGATAAACTAGCCATTTATGATCGTTTTCTAGTCGTTAGACACATTTTTAGATGGTCCTTTGGGTATAAATAGGACCTCTACAAGCTTTGATAGGACACATCATATTCATATACTTGTAACTCTCTATTTCCGTGCTCAAACTCTGTCCTACATTCTCTTCACAAGCGATATTGTAATTCATATGTAAAAGCACTCTGTGAAAGGGAAGTCACAAGTTGTAAAGCTACAAGGGGGGCTCTAGCTTCTTGGAGAACGAGAAGTGGAAGGAGCAAGAATTGGGTTGGTGGCATTGCCAACACAAGTAAGTATCTTATTGCTTTAAGTATAAAGAGAAAAATCTCAAGAGGGTCTTGAGGAGTAGACTAGGTCAGGGTTTTGGCTGAACCACTATAAATAGCATGTATATTCATTGTCTCTCATCTTTTTCATGTGCATGAATTAGTGTTAACCTCAAGTTTATATGATTGTGCTATAGTTTCTTGTTTACTTTTGTGACATACTTCATTTTAATTAACTTATACCTAAAATTGGGATAGTAAATATTAAAAATTAAAATTCTCTATTCACCCCCTCTAGAGAAGCCACTCGATCCAACACTTCTAGTTTCTCCAATAAGGCCTCCCCCCTCGCCAAGACACCACTCTGCAATCCTACTGCATTCATCACCATCCATGATAACCCACCATCACTTCCAGTCAGAACCACTACCTCCACACCCAAACACTCTTCAACCACCCCCATAGCTCAAACCATCAATCACATTGCCCAACCATCACTTCCAACACGTACTCTAGCCTCCCACGTCTGCCTTCGCTGCCTCTAAGCACCACCAACCAGGGAATTCCGTCGTGAGCCATGTTGGAAGGACAACCAGCCTGTTAATAGGTGAGCCTTCACCCAACTGGGCAGCTTTGTTTTCCTTGATGTTTCCCTTATTTCATTGTTGTTTCTTGGCATTGTTTTATCCATGCATCATCTTTGATTTTCTCTCTTCGTCTAAATTATCATTGATTCATGTCATGCATCTCATTTTCAATGCCGATAATGGGTTCATATAGCCTGTGCAAGGCCACCTGCTAGTGAGCATGTTGGCCATCAATTCTGGTACATCTCTCCCTTCCCCACTCTTCACTAAGCCTTCCTAGATGTTCGCTAGCACTCCTTGCTACCTTCATGGCTGATCGAGCCCCTAACTCCAATGATGCACCATGCCGACGACGAGAGGGAGTTCCCATCATGCATCCTTGCCCATATCGCATCTCATGCATTCCCCATCACCACCTCTAGCTTCTTGCCACCTCAGACAGCCTCCACAAAGCTTGTCAAGGCTCATGGTCAGATTCCATGGCTATGAGAACCACCCATCTTAGGACCAAATCTTTTGCACGAGTATGTTCTTGGTATCCCACTTTAGCTTCTCAAGTATTTAGTTAGCCATTTGCATCATTACATTTCACATTGGTGCAATGAAAATGTCATTGGTTCGTTGTAATTTTAGGAGTGTGTCCTGATAGCGTAGATGAAGGGCCCGGATAGGTTGCATGGTTTGACCGGTCTAGAGCAAATCAGTTGGCTTGAGCACTTGCATGTTTGCCATGTTTGATTTTCACCTCATTTCCATGCATCTAAGTGTAGTCTTTTGCATGTTCGTATGCATCTCTTGCATTTTAGATCCATGGCATTCTATATTTTCAACCAGCACTTCCTACACGTACTCCAACCTCCCACGTCTACCTCCACCGCCTCTTAGCACCACCAACCAGGGAATGCCGTCATGAGCCATGTTGGAAGGACAACCAGCCTGTGAATAGGTGAGCCTTCACCCAACTGTGCGGCTTTGTTTTCCTTGATGTTTCCCTTATTTCATTGTTGTTTCTTGGCATTGTTTTATCCATGCATCATCTTTGATTTTCTCTCTTCATCTAAATTATCATTGATTCATGTCATGCATCTCATTTTCATTGCAGTAATGGGTTCATATAGCCTGTGCAAGGCCACCGACTAGTGTGCATGTTGGCCATCAATTCTAGTACATCTCTCCCTTCCCCACTCTTCATTGAGCCTTCCTGGATGTTTGCTAGTGCTCCTTGTGGCCTCCATCGCTGATCAAGCCCCTAACTCTAGTGAAGCACCATGTCAACGATAAGAGGGAGTTCCCATCATGCATCCATGCCCATATCGCATCTCATGCATTTCCTATCACCACCTCTAGCTTCTTGCCACCTCAAACAACATCCACAAAGCTTGTCAAGGCTCACGGTTGGATTCTATGGTTGTGAGAACCACCCATCCTAGGACCAAATCCATTGCACGAGTATGTTCCTGGTAGCCCACTTTTGCTTCCCAAGAATTTAATTAGTTATTTGCATCATTACATTTCACCCTGGTGCAATGAATATGTCACTGGTTTGCTGCATTTTTAGGAGCGCATCTCGATAGCGTAGACAAAGGGCACGGATGGGTTGCGTGGTTTGACCGGTCCAGAGTAGATCAGTTGGCTTGAGCACCTGTATGTTTTCCATGTTTGAGTTTCACCTCATTTCCATGCATCTAAGTGTAGTCTTCTACATGTTCGTATGCATCTCTTGCATTTTAGATCCATGGCATTCTGTATTTTCAATCCTAAAGCATGCATTTCAGCTGCCTATTCAATATCAAAACCATTCTTCAGTGTGCTTCTCATACATCATGTGTTGCTTGCATGTTTTCATCGGCATTGGCATGATGCCATGCATTCATCAAATAGGGCGATGATGTTTACTATGTCAACTTATTTTGACTAGTGGTCTAGAATTTACATAGCACAACTAAGCACTAGTTTACATTGTTTTTTCTGCCTCATTCATCTCAGTGGCATCAGCATGACTTGTAGCATTCATCCATTTTGACTTAACAAGCATGCATAATCATTTGGTGACACAAGCAAGCGATTAGCCAAGAAAAACCAATTTCTCTAGTGCATGGGAGCGCCTAACACCTTCCCTATGCGTAACAAGAGTTTTTATCCTTTCTTTGGCCTGTGATGACCATTTATATTACATCCATTAGGCACGAAGCATACTCTTTGTCCATTTGCATTATTTCTCTTAAATTTTATGCATCCAATTTTCTTTGTCTTCTTGATTAAAAAGATTAGGTGGCAACTCCATTTATTTTCCTTATCCTCTTTTGTTTGCTGTTTTTAAATCGAGTATCCTTCCTCAGATTCACCATCTTCACCGTGACCTTATCATTTTCTTCGTGTGCCCTTGGTCACATGAGGAGTTTTAGTTCCGACATGGTCACACAATGCACACTCTAATGTGATGCTCATGCTGATGTGTGTTGGATTCTGCTGGGGATATGGGCAATTCCACACGATGCTGATGTGAATGCTGGATGTAGGGGTGATGATAGTTTTGGATGTCAATTCAATGTAATGTGTGCAATTTGATGTATAGATATGACACATACGATGATGCATGTGATGCTAATGACGCATGCTGATGAAGAATGATGGTGTGAATGATGCATGCTAATGAAAGCTGACCTGCGATGCTGAGTGACAAGTTGACAGCCAATCCACTCATAAAAGGCATGAAAAGTTGTAACACTTGCACAAAGAGGGGCATTAGACAATATTGATTGTCTTGTCGTACAACCCAAAGAGATGATTAGTTGATGTACTCATCTACTGGATAGTTTGGGCTATCAACCTAAAGAGAAGAGGGCAGGGCAAGTCAAGTGGGCTTGCCAACTAGGGCACCAGACAACTGATGGGTGTCATCCGAGTAGTTTGGGATACCAGGCCAACAAGAAAGGGGGCATGGCAAGATATCACACTTGCCAACCAGACACAGGCAATTGACGGACGTCGTCTAAGTAGTTTGAGATACCATCCTAGAAAGGAAAAGGGCATAGTAAGATATCAGACTTGTCGACCAAGGAGCAAACACAATTGATGGATGTCATCGAGATAGATGATGGTCACCTAGATAGTTTGGGATATCAACCTAAAGGAGGACAAGGGGCAACAAACAAGACTATTGAGCTTGCCAACTACGAAAAGACAAATGATGGATGTTGTTCAGGCAGATGACAGTGTCACTTGGATAGTTTGGGATATCATTCCAAAGGAGTGGTACGGTAAGTTTGAAACTTACAGGACCATAGGAGGATATGGTAAGTCTTAGACTTACTGATCGTAGGAGGGTATGGTAAGTTTTGGACTTACCTATTGCAAGAGGATATGCTAAGTTTTCGACTAATTGACCATTAGAGGATATGGTAAGTTTCGGACTCACCGATCATAAACGGATATGGTAAGTTTTGAAATCACCTGCTATAGGAGGATATGGTAAGTTTCATACTTAACGACCGCAGGAATATATGGTAAGTTTCAAACTTACTGATTGCAGGAGGATATGGTAAGTTTTGGATTCACTAAGTGAAAATGGATATGGTAAGTTTCAGACTCACCAACCACAAAATGATATGATAAGTTTTGGACTCACCAACTACAAAAGGATATGGTAAGTTTCGGACTCACTAACCACAAAAGGATGTGGTAATTTTGGACTTACTGGCCACAAGAGGAAGGGCATGGTAAGTTTTGGACTTACTGGCCATAGAAGGATATGCCCTGGACTTCATCTAATCATAGTGAAGATCTAGAGGTGGAATGTAGGACTTTGTCCAAGCAGAGCGAAGTCACACGATAGAACTGGATGCAACACTACTATCTAGTAGAAGTTCGTTGTCTCTATGATTGCTGCTGTGAAGCTATGTTCTAATGCATGATTTTGCTTGAGGCACAATGTAGTTCTCTATTTTGGAAATGCTCGATCACTGCTTTGTTGTCAAAAATGTTTGCTAACTGAGTGTTGCCTACAGTAATTGCATCATCGCTAGGGAGATTCTGTGGCTTTGTGGGTATGGCATTACACCCAAGCTAAGTAGATTCTTTGAGGACTCACCTACTATCTCAGAGTTCAACTACATCCATGTTGGGGCCTATTTGCAATTATGCAAAACTTAAGGGTGTTACTGCAAATTTTCAAGTCAATAGGATGCTGAGCCATGTAAAAGGCTAACTCGGCAGGACTTATCTAAAAAGGGAATTCTACTGACAATCTTGAGTGCAACTGCAAGTGCATGGAATGTTGAGAAGGATTTTGCAGTTTTTTGCAAAAGACAAGGCATAAAGGCAATTATCCCATCCATGAGCATTATTAGCAATTTTGATCGATACTAGGGAAACCGAAGGTTGCTGAGATCAAGCTCCACGCTTGGAGGGTGCCTCAGTGACATGTTGAGGGAAATCTACTATTTTGTAGAGTTGTGAGGTTATTTCTGTAATTTTCCCTCTACTACCATTTTTCAGTTGTTATGGCAATAATTGCCATCTAGTTGGGTGCTAAGGGGGCATCTCTACACTTCTATAGGACATATTTGAAGTCTTGCTGAATGCTTGAGGGAAGTTTAATGTCCCGCAAAAGTTAGGGGCATATATGTAGTTTCAAAAAGCTATAGGGCTTTTCTGTAATATTACCTTAATGAGGGTTTTCTAGCAATATCCCTAGGCCCAAAGGATTCTATGGCTAATATCTACATGTCTGAGTAGTCATGTTGTGGAAATGAGCATTGGTGCATTTCTACAAATGCTAGGGGTTAAAATACAATTTTGCTAAGTGTTGCCACTTTGTGCCATCCTATTGGCTATCCTAGGATGCTTGTGATTTGACCAAGCATTGGAGGACTCTACGACATCTTAGAAGAGCACTGTTACACTACTATGAAAGATTGGGAGACATCTGACTTTTTTGTACAAGTTAGGGGTATTTCTATGGTTTTGCCAAGCATTGTAATCCACAGGACGCTTGAGGGGCATTCATGATTTGGTCGAGTGCTTAGAAGGAAAATCAATGCTTTTGAAGGGTGTTACTATAATCCCATCATGTAACAATGGAAAATTTAGTCTCCCTCCTTACTCTTGGCAAAAAAACAAAGGAAAATTTATTTATTTGTAATATACAATTTTAATGAATTTTATTATGAGTGGGTGTTGCTAGCATAAGACCTATTTTGGTAATTTAGTAGCTTTGTGTTTGGCCTTGGTGTTGTGCACACGCTTCCCGTATTTGGCATGTTGTGTGCTTTGTCTTTTGTAGAGACACTATGCACTTCCTTGTGCATGGGTGTGTTGGTGTAGAGTGGCAATTTGCCTCATACTGTGATGGTAGGTGGTTGGGTTAGGGACGTGTAGGTGTGCATGTGTGTTCAATTTATCGTTCTGCACATGCACAACTAAAACAAAACCGCACATTTTTAAAAGGAGGAGAGACAGAAGTTTCCCCCACACACTTTGTCTTCTCCCTGCTAACTTCCCTTTCTCTCTCAAGTATCGTGAGGCGATCGATAAGCTCTAAAGCCTTCCTTTCCACTCCATCCTCCTTTTTCCTCTCCTCCATCCTTTCTCCTTCCACTTCTCCTCGTCCTCCCTTCTCCATTGTCAATAGAGTGTGAGAAAGAGAGAAAGAGAGAAAGAGAGCCTTGGAGTGTTGGATCTTGATTGACCTAAGAGGAGCTCTATAGTTCTTCCCTGGAGGCATGAAGAGCCCATGGCAGTCGTGTGGACGACCAGAGCTCAAGGATTGGCCAGAGTTTAGGTGGAGGCATTGAAGATCGTTGTAAGGTGTGCACTCTATCTCATAAAAATGTGTAAAAATGTTAAAAATGAATAGAATGGCTTGAATTTAATGCCTAGGAGTGATTTCATAATTTTTGAGAATTTATGGTACATTTATGAAGAATTAAATGTCTAGTATGCACTATGCACATGTTTTGGGTTTCCTGGCTTTTGGATTTAATATCTTCAACTACAATCGATGGATCGCGATGGTTTTTTTGCTGATTTATAGTAGACTTGCATGCCTACATTTTCTAGTTTTCATGAATTTTCGGTTGCTTGTGGTGAGACTGCCCCTCACTCCTAATTCAGGTGAAGTTTGGGTTTAGGACTTGGGTAGTTTTCTGTGTTTGTAGAAATCGACATACTATTCTATTTCGATGTGCCATTTTTGATCCCAAATGGTCCCTTTGACAAAAAAACTCAGTCAACCAAATTTGTAAGGTCAATCGGCTTTGGTCTTGGGTGTCGACCTAGGACCTAGTTCGATCGACCGACTCGTTTTGGTCTACCAGATCAGGGATTTTTAATCAACCATTGGCTTTTTGGTCTACCGAATTAGTGCACTGAGTTAGGTTTGGTTGACCGTTTAATTCTTGTGTGTTGAACCAAGCCCCTAAGCTATTTTAAAAGGATTTTTGGTGACTTTTTCCCAAGTGGTTTTATATGATTATAATGGGGTGTTTTGTGGGCCATCATGGTGGTCTATTGTGGACTCTTCATGTGCTAGTTTTGTAGAGATATTAGATGCATGAAAATGATTTTGAAAAGTATTTTTGAGAAATCGAGATATTTTTTGGAAATGAGTTTTCCATGGCTTTTGTGTATGGACCAAGATACTATGGGGCTGTGCTGCTTGAACCAAGGAATGTGACAACATTCTTGATTGATCGAGCACATTACCCAAGTTGAGGTCAAGGACCAACATACTATAGGCAAGTGTTCATTGAGTCCCAGAGGTATGATACTCCTAAACTGTCGTTCATAAGGTCAAGGTTGAGGTCCGTAAGTTGAGATATTGTTTGGTCTTGGAGGTATGACACTCCAATTGTCACCGAACACTGAGGCTCGAGGTATTATTGGGTGTGGATGTATGACACTTCTACTTCTGGGTACCGAGTTAAGGATGCCGAGAGGGTAGACCCTGTGGTGTTGGCTAGTGTAGGTAGTGCACGTGCCTCGCTGTTGGTATCATTCTAAGTGATTGGACAGCTTTCCTAGGTGGGGTTAGCTCCTTGAAGGCCCTTCATGTGGGAGTACTTCTAGACAGATTTGCTCCTCACATGGTAGTGGATCTGTGGCAGTACAGTACACCTCGTTGGCTACTTATGGCTAGGTTGGTTTCTATGATTCTTCCGACTATTGCGTGTTGATGGAGTGGCTGATGTATATTGCCGACCTTGACTAGTTGGGGTGGCATGAGCTATGCCTACCTCCTCTGCATGTTGGATGACGTGGTCCAAAAGGGCCACCACTCCTATTGACAATTGTACCCGCTCTTGACAATAAGTATTGTAAAAAGTTACATAATGCATTTCCCTTGTTTAGCTTCACTTGATCAACTTATTGAATTGTGTTTTGGCAGTATTGGTGGATGGAGCACACTGAGTGGGGACATTATTTCTTCTGCCTCTACCCTGAGCTACTGCCTTTGCCACAGTAGTGGTGTGAGCTTGACCATCGGGCTGCCTTAGGGTGTACAACTAGAAGGTGTATCGGTATTTAATAGATTTGCTGAGCATTCATGATGTAAGCATAATGTCATTCACTCCTCTTCTTTTACTAGTTATACTGCTAAACAAACACCTTGATATCTAAACCACTATTTCTGTTCTCAAGTTGACCTATGGCCCTTTGAGCATCACAAGGGAGTTGATTGGGCACCCTTGACTTCTACTCGGGCATTGTGAAGGAGGCAGATGAAGTTTTATTGCCTCATGAGGTCCACCTACTACCTACTTGACCATATTTGCCACTAGTTTGCAAATTAATTCTACATCACGTCCCTACCTCTAAAGGATGTACAGTCATGGCCTACCTCTCATGAAGTAGCACATGCTGTTACTGCTGTTGCGTTGGTTCAAGGGAGTAGGTTTACCCTATGCTCAGTCAGTTATGAGGAGTATCTTTTTTTTTTGCCAAAGTAAGGAGGGAGACCCTCAAAATATATAAAAGGAAAAAACAATGTACAAGAAGAGGTGGGTTCGAGGAAACCCAAACCCATGCCAAAGCAATACAAAGGCTCAAGGCCCCCCATGGGCTAAGCCCCAAAACAGAAACCAGCTTGAAACAAAACAAAGGCCCATGGCACAAAACAGCAACCACAACGATTTAGCCCAACAAAAGGCCCAGCCATAAAGCATCGTTCACCCAAGAGTCCACCCAGCAGACGGAACGAGGCAGAGTGAACCCCGGATTGGTCTGAGTACAAAGCCCACAAGGCCCTTCCCCAAGTAGAAGGAGATGACCTACCAGCGTCACCTCCAAACAGTGCCAAGCACAGTGGCATGCAAGCAGAGATAGAGACGCCAGAGCCCGCGGAACCCCCAGCAACCCCAAGTCCCCTAGCTGAACCCTAGTGAGAAACGCCAGTGGCCTCGTGAAAGGCTTCCACAGCAGTCCTGGGGTGATAACCATCCTCAAACACACGCTTATTCCGTTCGTCCCAGACCCTGGCAATGATGCTTGTGATGAGTCTGGAAGCCCAAGCACCTCCGACCTGCGAAGGGTGAAGGGACCAGAAGGTGATTGCGGCTAAGAGGGAGTTGACAGAGGCCTCGATACTGAAACTAGTCAAATTCCAGATGAGGGCCTTGAAGGGGCAGTGCCAGAACAGATGATCCAGCGTCTCCTCTGCTTCTGCACACAGAATACATCTGGAAACCAAAGCGATGCTTCTACGACGAAGGGCATCGTTGGTGGGGAGGGCATAGCGGATTGCCCTCCATGAGCAGAGAGCGTGATTGGGGACAGCTGCAGAGTTCCATATGAGCTCAGCCCAAGCGCGACGCTCCCGCCTAGGCCTGATAGAGTCCCAGGCAGACTAGGATGAGAAAAGGCCATCGGAGGGAACCCAGCTAATGACGTCCTGATTACCCAAGATCAGCGTGGCAAGGATAGAGGGCCATGCATCATGCATATCAAGCGTTACGGGTCGAGGGAGATTCCAGCGCCCGTTGCTGATGAAGTGACTAACAGGGCATGCGATGTCACAGTCCAACTCCTATCTGAGTCGATGGGCCACCTGAGGATGAAACACCCGATCGGGACTGTCAATCCACGGGTCCAAGAAAAAGAAGGTGTTCCTCCTATTGCCTATAGGGTATCTCAGCAGCGGTCGGGCAACGTCCCGGAGCCTGAAGATGCCACGCCATGCCCAGGAGGCAGAGTTCAGCGGACGCGTGTTCGAGATAGAGCGGTCTTTTAGGTATTTCCTCCTCATCCATTTGACCCAGAGGGCGTCAGGCTTGGTTTCGAACTCCCAAAGCAACTTGAGCATACCAGCGTTGTTGGAGTCAGATGTCCTGCGGATACCAAGACCCCCTTCAGCCTTAGGCAGACACACCTCCTTCCAGGAAATGAAGGAGCACCCGGAGGGTTCGTGCCCAAACCAGAGGAAATGCATAAATTTCCTGTCAAGCTCGCGATGAATACTCGCAGGAATGGTGAACACCGACGTCCAGTGAATATGCAGAGCAACGAGCACTGAACGGATAAGGACAAGCCATCCCGCGTAGGAGAGCATCTTGGCCTTCCACATTTGGAGGCGGTTGTCAACAGCGCGCAGGAGAGGAGCATAGTCGGCGGCCGAGAGTCGACTGGTTGTGAGCGGAAGACCTAGATAACGCACTGGGAAGGAGCCTTCGGGAATGTTCAGATGCTGCGAGATCCATTTGCGATGCGGCACAGGCCCCCCGAAGAAAATTAAGCTCTTCTGCCGATTTAGGTGCATCCCGGAAGTAGAGGAGAAGGCCTCCAGAACTCTACTCAATCCCCGAGAGTTGCATTTGTTTGCCCTCAAGAACACCATCAGGTCATCAGCGAATATAACATGCGAGATGGCCAGATCCCCCAGAGTCATCGGCTCAAGCTCGCCCAAAGAGACGACCCGCATGAAAAAAGCAGTCAGAATTTGCATGCCCAGTACAAAAAGGGGTGGCGACAGGGGATCCCCTTGACGGAGGCCGTTGGCAGTTGCAGCCCAATCGGACCTATCGTCGTTGATTGAGATGGAGAAATGGTAGTTCATGCATTCTGCGACCCAGGCGATCCAAGGGTCAGGGAAGCCAAAGTGCCGCAACGCATCGCAAATGAATGGTCGCTGGATCGTATCGAATGCCTTCCTGAGATCGATCTTGACACACATGAAGCCTTTACGCCGCGACGTATGAAGGCTGTGACACAGTTCGTGAGCAAGCAGAATAGCGTCGCTAATCCATCTGCCCCTAATGAAAGCAGCCTGATTCTGGTCGATGAGACTGGGTAACAACTGTCTCATTCTGTTTGCCAGAAGCTTGGAGATAATTTTGTAGAGAGTGTTACATAGTGCAATAGGACGGTAGTCATCCAGCGAGCTGGGAACCGTTGTCTTCGGGATGAGGCACAAAATGGTCCTGTTGATCCTCCTTAGTAGCCGGCCAAACCTGAGGAAGTTGTTCACCGCGTCGAGGAGGTCGTCAACGATGATAGGCCAGGCCTGATAGTAGAAGTGGCTATTGAAACCATCGTCGCTCGGGGCCCCGTTTGGGTTCATGCTACTGATGGATGAATAGAGCTTGTCCATCGAAGCCAGAGAGCAGAGGGCGTAGCAGTCTACAACAGAGAGCTACCTGCTTGGAAAGAAGGGAATAGGCCTCCTAACGTGATGAGTGTTGAAAAGGGAATTAAACCGCTGGACGAAAAGGGTGCTGATCGTCGCAGCATCCTCGATCATGTGCCCATCAACTGAAACGTTGTTGATTAAATTGCGCGCTCTGCGAGCCTTGGTGGAGGCGTGAAAAAATGTTGTGTTTGCATCACCTTCTCGCAGCCAACGGATTCTGGATTGCTGCCAAGCCCGCATGTGTTCTCTCCAGTAAAGGTCCTTGAGTTGATCGCGGTAGTTGCTCTCTGCTTGAAGTAGAGCCGAGGAGCCAGGGTCATCTCTAAGATGAGTCTGAATCACCTTGAGCGATGACTCGCAAGTGGAAATTCTCCTCGGGATGTTTCTGAAGCTATGAGAAGCCCAGTAGCGCAAACGCCGCCTGAGGTTCACCAGTTTCCAAGTGAATTTGAAGGAAGGGTGTCTTCGGATTTATTTTTTAAAGAGAGATACTCTGCCTTCTCTCTAGGAACGGAGGTCACGGGCTCCTTTTCTGCTACAAGAGCGGGCGCCTGTTGGCGGGATCCTGAATTTCAAACGCAACTGACGTGGTGTGGGATTTGCAGCGACTAATCGGGTTAGGGATGGATTAGGCTCGCGTTCCCCCGCGACAGGATCATGTTATCTCCTAACTGGGCTGCTGCTAATGGCCCGATGGTACGGACCCTGGGAGATTTTCTCCCGGAGGCTCTCACTGCACCCTCTGGTCGGAACTGCTCAAAGGAACTCTCTCGCGCCTCCTCCAGGGGGAGGGGGAGCGCCCAGTCGAGGCAGAGGTGGGCGGGGAACAGCTGGTGGACTCCGCCGCCGCTCAAGGTCTCGACAACCTCCGCCGAATAGGCCCCATCTGGGACGGCAGGCTCATGTTGGCCAGGCTGATGTCTCTGCTCTGCCGACAGTAACCTGGGCGGAGTAGTGTTCAAGTTCGAAGCGTGTCTCCTCGAGAGCGCTCACCTTTTTCCCCCCTTCGGTAAAAGATGGAATTCCAGTGGTCGTCTGCCCACCGGAAGAGGTCAAGGAGGCTGCTGCTAACTGGGACAGGGTCCTCATGGGGTATTTCATCGGCCTCAAGCCGTATGTCCTAGCTCTGCCCAAGTTGTTCAAGAGGGTCTGGGCGCTGAAGGGGAACCTCCAGGTTCTCCCACATGGAAACGGCTTCCTACTGTTCAAGTTCTCTGAGGAGGAAGATCTTGAACATGCTCTCGACGACGACCCTTGGTTTTTCAAAGGGAAGTCGCTGGTCCTTCGCCGATGGTCTATCGACTCCAAGTTCGAGAAGGAGAAGCTCACATCTCTGCCCATCTGGGTTAAACTACCAAAGCTGCCGCTTCGCTTCTGATCTCCCTCGCTAATTAGCCGAGCCGCCAGTACACTGGGGACGCCGCTATACATGGACGAACCCACTGCCTCAGGCTCCAGAGTGGACTTCGCCAGGGTCTGTGTTGAAGTTGGGGTGCACTTCCGATACCCCTCTTATATCCTCATGGAGGTCGATGACTCCTTGGAGGAAATCTCTGTGGCCTATGACTGGACTCCGAAGCCGTGCAACTTTTGCCACACCTTTGGCCATGAACAGGGGTCCTGTGCGACTCATATCCCTGCTCCAGCAGTCGAGGAGGGGGAAGCCCTGTTGCAGCCGTCAGGCAGTGGTAGCGAGAAGGCCGAGGCGGCTCCTAGAAGCACGTCCTCCTCCCCTTCTCTAGCCGCTGATCTGCCGAATGCACCTGAAACGTCAGTGGAGTTACATACCAGTCAGGAATGCCCCGCAACCCAAGAGGACCACTCCAGGCAGGGGTCCCGAGCTGAGCCTAGCACTCCCAAGGGTTCCCCACCGCCTCTGAAGGAGAGGAAACACCCTAGCACTCCGCATGTCAATAAGTGGGTGCCCGAAAAGAGCTGCACCAACGCCTTCGAGGTGTTGGACTCCCCTAAACTAGACGTTGAGGTGTTGGTACTCAAGGCCCAACGTACACGGAAAACGGTCCATCCGCGTTTGCTAGGACTGTCAAGTCGGGACCACCTACTGGACAAGGATGGCTCGCCAAAGCGACCCCTCGGCCAGCCTTGAATGTCGATCCTTTGCTGGAATGTCAGGGGCTTGAACGACGGGGGCAAGCTCTGTGCAATATGCGATTTTACCCGCCGTAGGAGGTACGACCTTATCTGCCTCCTGGAGCATAAGCTGAAGGACAACTTGACGAGGGTCTGTCAACGCCATTGGAGTTCCTTCAAGGTTCTGGATAACTCGTAGCTAGACAATGCAGGGCGTATTCTGGTTCTCTGGAATAAGGACAACATTCATCTGTCTATGGTGGTGCAATCTGACCAGTTTATGACGGTGGAGATCTCCTCCCCTGCCCACCCTACCTTTGTGCTTTCGGTGGTCTACGCAGCAAACGACCTGGCTTCTAGGAGAACGCTCTGGGAGGACCTTGCTTCTCTCAGACCTTCTCTCCCGTGGCTGTTGATGGGGGATTTTAACTGTGTCTGTTTCGACCATGAGAAGTTAGGAGGCAGTAGACCAAATCAGGCGGCCATGGCCGACTTCAACCCTTTTATCAGTTCGTCGGCATTGCTAGAGATGTCGACGGTGGGGGAGGCTTTCACGTGGAGTAACAGGCAGCCTTCGAACCACATCTCCTGCAGATTGGATCGTACGCTCATCTCCCCCAACTTCCTTGATGCGTTCGCACTCTTCAACACCTTTGCAAGGCACAAATTCCTCAGCAATCACTCCCCTTTGATTACCTCCCTGGAGTGTGCACAAGGGAAACGGAATTCCCCTTTCAAATTCTACAACCACTGGACACATCACCCGAACTTCCTCCCCTTGGTCACGGGCTGCTGGCAGGCTCGCAGAGGGAGGAACCCTATATCTTGCTTCATCCAGAAGCTCATCAGCCTTCGTAGCTGCATCCACTCTTGGGCTGCTTGATCATTCCAGCGCATCCCAGAGAGGATCAGGACCTGCGAGGCTTCGCTCTTAGTAATGCAAGGAGCGCTCACGCAGGATCCGGGCTCCTCTATTTTTCTTCAGGCTGAGACCAACTACCGGAACCAACTTAAGGAACTCTACTGGAGGGAAGAAATGGTGGTCTGGCAACAATCTAGAGTCTGGTGGCTGAAGGATGGGGATGCCAATACCGCGTTCTTTCATGCAACCACCAAGGCACGAAGAGCCCGTAACCTCATTCAGCGCATCTCCTTCGTGGGGGAGTATGTGGAAGACCCACAACAGATTTCCTCCCTGTTCACTTCCAGATTCCAGACCATCTTCAACTCCATGCATGTGGGCGGCCAATTCCCCCACCACCTTCCCTGCAACATCATTTCAGCCGAGGATAACACCTTCCACTGCTCGCTGGCGACGTAGGAGGAACTGCGGGAGGTTGGTCGGAGCCTCAATCCCGATAGGGCCCTAGGGGAGGATGGCTTCAACGGCCACTTCTATAGGTCCGTCTGGACTATCATCTCCGACGACCTGCTGGAGGTCGTCAACCACTTCCTCCGTTCCTCCCAATTGGTGCAACGGATCAACCGTACGCTGCTCTATCTCATGCCCAAGAAGGATGTCCCGAATACCATGGAGGACTTCCGGCCCATCGCACTGTGCAACGTCCTCTACAAGATCCTGGCAAATTGACTCAAAACGTTGCTCCCCCTCCTTATTGACTCGAACCAAGCGGCTTTCATTAGGGGCAAAAGAATTGGAGATGCGATCCTGCTGGCACATGAGATCTATCACAGTATGCACGTCTCGCGGCAGAGGGGATACATGTGCGTCAAGCTCGACCTCCGGCGGGCTTTTGACTCGATCCATCGCCCCTTCATCTGCACGGCCCTCAGTTGCGCTGGCTTCTCTGCGCAATGGATCGGGTGGATGGAGGCATGCATGCAGTATGACTTCGCCACTATCATCAACGAGATGAGGTCAGAATGGTGCTCCTTTGCCAATGGGATCCGCCAAGGGGACCCCCTCGCCCCATATCTCTTTGTGGTGGCGATGCAGACGCTATCTGACCTCTTCAAGCGCACGACTGCCAACGGCGAGCTAGATCCCATGCAGGTCAACGACCTCTCTGTCTCCCACCTGATCTTCGCCGACGATCTCATGGTCTTGCTACGGGCTGACAAGAAGAACGCCAGAGGTTTGCGAGTGCTACTGAACAACTTCTCCTTGCTCTCGGGGCTGGAATTTAGCCACCACAAGTGCGTTATCTTCTTCGACGGGCCTGTCCATCATCGCAGCTGGATTTCCGCCCACCTGAACTTCCCTGAAGGCGAATTCTCAATGAGGTACTTGGGGCTTCCTTTGTCGCCCAAGAGACTCTCTGTGGCAAAGTGCGCACCCCTTTTGCGGGCCGTGGACAAGAGACTCGAAACCTGGAAAGCCAAACTACTCTCCTACGTAGGTAGGCTGGTCCTCATTAGATCGGTCCTCTCTGCCATTCACATCTACTGGACATCCACTTTTGCTCTTCTGATGAGTGTCACCCGTGAGCTCGACCAGAAAATGATGCGATTCTTCTGGTTCGGCATCGGGTCCTTGGGGTGCTCCTTTGTCTCCTGGAAGGAGGTCTGCCTACCGAAGGAGGAGGGTGGGCTGGGCATCCGCAGCGTCAGCGTCTGTAACCAGGTCGGGCTTCTTAAGCTCTTCTGGGACCTGGCGACCAACCGCGACGCACTCTTGGTTAAGTGGATGAGACGAAAATACGTCAGGGACCGCTCCATCTGGTGCGCTCGGCCGCCCAACCGCGCGTCCTAGGCGTGGAAAAGCATTCTACGGATGCACGATGTAGCTAGGCCACTCCTGCTCTATCGTATTGGGGATGGCAGCCGCACCTTCTTCTTCCATGATCCCTGGATCCTGGGTTTCCCAAAAGGCATCCCCTACACAGTCGTGCGACGCCTCCTACTCGACCTGCACTGTGCGGACTCTTGTTTAGTCAGCCAGTTTGTTGGGGAAGGTCGCTGGCAGCTACCCCATCCCACCACTCTTGACATGCACGATCTTTGGCCTGCTATCTCTGGCACTCCCATTTTTGGTGGGGAGGACGAGATAATCTGGACTCCCTCGGGGGAGCTATTCTCCTACCGCTCGGCGTGGGAGGCCATCCGCCCTCACTCCCAGAAGGTCATCTGGTCTCCCCTGATCTGGCACAAAGCCGTCCTCCCTCGCCATGCCATTTGTTCTTGGCGTTCTCTCAGGCACGCGCTCCCCACTCACGATGTCCTGAGGCGACGAGGAATCATGGTTGTCTCCCATTGCAACCTGTGCGAAGCAGCAGAAGACTCCCTCGACCACCTCCTTTAGTCTTGCCAATTTTCTATCCAAGTCTGGTCGATTGCGGGGCTTGGCATGGATCCTATGGGTAGCACGCAGAGTGGGGACGATCTGCTGCGAGGGATCTTCACCTGCAGGTCGCAGCTCAGATCCTGCAGTGACCATTCAAAAATGGCTACGACGTTCACAGGCGGTGTCTACGGCATCTGGCAAGAAAGGAATCGACGGACCTATGTGGAGGGCTACACTCTGTCCTCTTGGAAGTCGACCACCAGTGCATCTCCCCTGTCTAAGCTGGTGGCGGGTTGCATGGCGCTGTTGCTCAGTCCATCTCTAGGACTCTGAACTGTTGGGATTTCTATTTGCTACGGGGTTGTCTTCACGAGCACGGGGTGCCTGTGGCACTGTGCAGCTTGGCTTCGAGCCATTTTGGCTACAGACTACTTTGCTTGGATTGCGTTGGGCAGCAAGCCTTTCTTTCTAATTGGGCCTTGCCCTTTGAGAGGCTTGGGCCTCTGTTTTGGACGTGGGATTCATTTTTCTTCTACTGAACAGTGGTCAATGTATGGGTTGGGCCCTTTGTTTTCCTACTGTTTCTGTCAATGGGCTTCGCCCATGAGGGGGCCTTGGGCCTTTGTATTGCCATGGCTTGGGTTTGGGATTTTTGCATCCCACCTATTCTTGTACATTTTTTCCCGTTTATATATTTTGAGGGTCTCCCTCCTTACTCTTGCAAAAAAAAAAAATCTGAAGGAAGGGTTTCCTCTGCACCGTGAGCTCCATGAATCCGCTACAACCGCAAGGAAGTCGGGATGCTTGGTCTAGTGGTTGAAGAATTTAAAGAGGTTGTGAGGCTTAGTAGTCTCACGCGCCAAAGAGATCAGCATCGGAGAGTGGTCGCTCAAGTGCCTCAAACCAGCGTAAGTATGACACCAAGTGAAAGCCTCCAGAAACTCCACCGATATCAGAGAACGATCCAAGAGGCCAAAAATAGGATTAAAAGGTTGAAGGTTGTTCCAAGTGAACCGCTCACCCAAGGTTGACATTTCCATAAGCGCTACCTCGCTGATGAAAGCGTTGAAATCTTCCGAAGAGGCGCGACATCCGCGTCTCCCCCCGTGCTTCTCGTGCTCGTGCCGAACGCAGTTGAAATTGCCTGCGAGTAGCCAAGGAATCGAGGGCTTGATAGATAGAAGACCATCCCAGAGTGACCGCCTGGATGCCACATCGTTGGCTGGGTAAACCACGGTGAGCACAAAACGGGAAAGGGATTGGATGCAGACATAAATTGGTCTGATTGAGCCAAAGGCACAAGCTGGACTCTTGCCTTGTACGAAGTACCAGAATGCATCTAGAGGGAGCCGAGGTTGAGTTGTCCAAAATCCCGAAAGAGCTCCAATAGTTCTCACAAAGCCGTTTGACATCGCACTTCAATTTATGCTCATGAAAGCAGATGATGTCATATGGATGGCACCGAGTGTAATCCCATAAAGCCCGGAGCTTGCCGCCATCATTCATGCCCCTGATGTTCCAGCACAGGATAGACATCAGCTCCTTCCCGGCGGTTGCCCCGGTGAGCTTAACGACTCCAGTGTGATTTCCGGGCTTATGAGGAGTATCTTAGCTAGTTCAAGTGCTTAGAGAAGTCACACCTCTTTAGGGAGGAACTCCGCGAGTAACAATGGGAGATGTTGTTTGCATAGGACTAGGCTCAGGTAAGTTACTGCTTTTTTGTCGTAAATTCTGCTTTTGATCAAATGCATTATGCTTTGACATGTTTATATATGCTTGTTGTAAGGGTTTGAGGACAGGTTTGTAGATTTCTATAACCGGATGCAGTAGGCCCAAGTAACCATCAAAATAAAATATACTTTGTCCAATTTAAATATATCAAACCTATTTTTTTAATTTTGCATAAAATATATTATTGCTTCATGCTATTACTTTCCTCTGTTTCCATAGAACATGCTCGGTGGTAGGTAATCTCTAGGTATCTCATTTAATAAGCACTTTACTTTGTTAAATAACTACTTATATTCTCATTTGAAAACTACTTTAGCTTGTAAAAGCCTACACTAACTTGTTTTTGCATTTTCATAGTGATGGTCCTTAAGCTGGGGTGAACAACGAGAGCAACGGGAAATTCAACCTTGGGCTCAAGGAGGACGATGTATCAGGCAACGAGGACTTGGCAGGTGCCTCCAGCTCTGCCCCAGGTCCTTCACACACTCAAGCTGCTTTGGCTAGGACTATCCAATGCCTGCGTCGTAGAGCCAACTACTTAACCCTCTGCATGGAGGGGGAATGCTAATCTTGATGTCGAGTCCAACCCTACGGACAACTAGCTAGCATAGATTGCCATTGTTGTTTATCTTTAGCTTCTATTTGGAGAACTTGTTCTAATTTTCTACTTTAGCTGCAAAGGATAGTGTACCAATACTATCGTGTATACAAACAACCCTTTTTTTATGCTAATCTCTTTGGTTCAATGTTTTTTTTTTGCCAAGAGTAAGGAGGGAGACCCTCAAAATATATAAAAGGAAAAAAAATGTACAAGAAGAGGTGGGTTCCATGAAACCCAAACCCATGCCAAAGTAATACAAAGGCCCAAGGCCCCCCATGGGCTAAGCCCAAAAACAGGAAACAGCTTGAAACAAAACCAACGCCCATGACACAAAACAAAAGCCACAACGTTTAAGCCCAACGAAAGGCCCAGCCATAAAGCACCGTTCACCCAAGAGTACACCCAGCAGACGGCACCAGGCACAGTGAACCCCGGATTGGTCTGAGAACAAAGCCCATAAGGCCCTTCCCTAAGCAGAAGGAGATGACCTGCTAGCGTCACCTCCAAACATCGCCAAACACAGTAGCATGCAAGACATAGTCGCCAAAGATCCTAGAGACAGAGACGCTAGACCCTGCGGAACCCCCAGTAACCCCAAGTCCCCTAGCTGAACCCTAGTGAGAAACACCAGTGGCCTCGTGAAAGGCTTCCACAGCAGTCCTGGGGTGATAACCATCCTCAAACACGCGCTTATTTCGTTCGTCCCAGACCCTGGCAATGATGCCTGTGATGAGTCTGGAAGCCCAAGCACCCCCGACCTGCGAAGGGTGACGGGACCAACTGGTGATTGCGGCTAAGAGGGAGTTGACAGAGGCCTCGATATTGAAACCAGTCAAATTCTAGATGAGGGTCGTGAAGGGGCAGTGCCAAAACAGATGATTCAGTGTCTCCTCTACTTATGCACACAGAATACAACTGGAAACCAAAGCGATGCCTCTACGACGAAGGGCGTCGTGGGTGGGGAGGGTGCAGCGGATTGCCCTCCAAGAGCAGAGAGTGTGACAGGGGACAGCTGCAAAGTTCCATATGAGCTCAGCCCAAGCGCGACGCTCCCGCCGAGGCCTGATAGAGTCCCAGGAAGACTGGGATGACAAAAGGCCACCAGAGGGAACCCAGCTGATGACGTCCTGATTACCCAAGATCGGTGTGGCAAGGATAGAGGGACATGCATCATGCATATCAAGCGTTACGGGACGTGGGAGATTCCAGCGTCCGTTGCTGATGAAGTGACTAACAGGGCATGCGATGTCACAGTCCAACTCTTGCCTGAGTCGATGGGCCACCTAAGGGTGCAAGACCCGATCGGGACTGTCAATCCATAGGTCCAAAAAAAAGAAGGTGTTCCTCCCATTGCCTATAGAGTATCTTAGCAGTGGTCGGGCAACGTCCTGGAGCCTGAAGAAGCCACGCCATGCCCAGGAGGCAGAGTTCGGCGGACGTGCGTTCCAGATAGAGCGGTCTTTTAGGTATTTCCTCCTCATCCATTTGACCCAGAGGGCATCAGGCTTGGTTTCGAACTCCCACAGCAACTTGAGCAAACCAGCGTTGTTGGAGTCTGATGCCCTATAGATACCAAGACCCCTTCAATCTTAGGCAGACACACCTCCTTCCAGGAAATGAAGGAGCACCTGGAGGGTTCGTGCCCAAACTAGAGGAAATGCATAGATTTCCTGTCGAGCTCGCGATGAATACTCGCAGGAATGGTGAACACCGACGTCCAGTGAATATGCAGAGCAACGAGCACCGAACGGATAAGGACAAGTCATCCCGCGTAGGAGAGCAGCTTGGCCTTTCACGCGAGAGATGGCCCGCGTGAAAAAAGCGGTCAGAATTTGCATGCCCAGTACAAAAAGTGGTGGCAATAGGGGATCCCCTTGTCGGAGGCCGTTGGCAGTTGCAGCCCAGTCGGACCTATCGCCGTTGACTGAGATGGAGAAATGGTAGTTCATACATTCTACGACCCAAGCGATCCAAGGGTTAGGGAAGCCAAAGTGCCGCAACGCATCACAAATGAATGGTCTCTGGATCGTATCGAACGCCTTCCTGAGATCGATCTTGACACACATGAAGCCTTTACGCCACGACGTATGAAGGCTGTGACACAGTTCCTGAGCAAGCAGAATAGCATCGTTGATCCGTCTGCCCCCAATAAAAGTAGCCTGATTCTGGTCGATGAGACTGGGTAGCAGTTGTCTCATTCTGTTGGCCAGAAGCTTGGAGATAATTTTGTAAAGAATGTTACATAGTGCAATAGGACGGTAGTCATCCAGCGAGCTGGGAACCGTTGTCTTCCGGATGAGGCACAAAACGATCATGTTGATCCTCCTCAGTAGCCAGCCAGACATGAGGAAGTTGTTCACCGCGTCGAGGAGATCGTCAGCGATGATAGGCCAGGCCTGACAGTAGAAGTGGCTGTTGAAACCATTGTCGCCTGGGGCCCTGTTTGGGTTCATGCTACTGATGGACGAATAGAGCTCGTCCACTGAAGCTAGAGAGCAGAGGGAGTAGCAGTCTACAACAGAGAGCTGCCTGCTAGGAAAGAAGGGAATAGGCCTCCTAACGTGATGAGTGTTGAAAAGCGAATTAAACAGCTAGACGAAGAGGGAGTCGATCGTCGCAGCATCCTCGATCAAGTGCCCATCAAACGAAACATTGCTGATTAAATTGCGCGCTCTATGAGCCCTGGTGGAGGCGTGAAGAAATGTTGTGTTTGCATCACCTTCTCGCAGCCAACGGATTCTGGATTGCTTCCAGGCCCACATGTGTTCTCTCTAGTAAAGGTCCTTTAGTTGTTTGCGGTAGTTGCTCTCTGTTTGAAGCAGAGTCGAGGAGCCAGGGTCATCTCTGAGATGAGACTGAATCGCCTTGAGCGATGACTCGCAAGCGGAAATTCTCTCCGGGATGTTTCTGAAGCTATGAGAAGCCCAGCAGCGCAAATGTCGTCTGAGATTCCCTAGTTTCCAAGTGAATCTGAAAGAGGGGTTCCCTCTGCACCGTGAGCTCCATGAATCTGCTACAACCGCAAGGAAATCGGGATGCTTGGTCCAGTGGTTGAAGAACTTAAAGAGGCTGTGAGGCTTAGTAGTCTCACGCGCCAAAGAGATCAGCATCAAAGAGTGGTCGCTCAAGTGCCTCAAACCAGCGTAAGTATGACACCCAGCGAAAGCGTCCAGAAACTCCACAGATATCAGAGAACGATCCAAGCGGCCAAAAATAGGGTTAGAAGCCTGAAGGTTGTTCCAGGTGAATTGCTCACCTGAGGTTGACATTTCCATAAGCACCGCCTCGCTGATGAAAGCGTTGAAATCTTCAGAAAGGGTGCGACATCCGTGTCTCCCCCCGAGCTTCTCGTGCTCATGCCGAACGTAGTTGAAATCGCCTGCGAGTAGCCAAAGAATCGAGGGTCTGATAGATAGAAGACCATCCCAGAGTGGCCACCTGTATGCCACATCATTGGCTGCGTAAACCACGGTGAGCACAAAACGGGAGAGGGATTGGATGCAGACTTCCATCTGCATAAATTGGTCAGATTGAGCCAGAGGCGCAAGCTTGACTCTTGCCTTGTTCCAAAGTACCAGGATGCGTCCAGAGGGGGCCGAGGTCGTGTTGTCCAGAATCCCGAAAGAGCTCCAATACTTCTCACAAAGCCGTTTCACATCGTGCTTCAGTTTATGCACAAGAAAGCAGATGATGTCATATGGATGGCGACGAGTGTAATCCCGTAAAGCCCGGAGCTTACCGCCATCATTCATGCCCCTGACGTTCCAGCACAGGATAGACATCAGTGTGAGTTCTTTACTAATCGATTCCAGTAACCGCGCGTGGACAGTTTTCCGCATTTTGGGCAGTAGGGGAGCCGACCCTTCCTTCTCCACGACAGCATTTCCTACTGTCTCCTCAGGAGTTAACTTCATGTTCCCAGAGGGCGGCTTACTCTTACAGGAACCCTGGTCATGACCAAAGGATTAGCAATCGACACAAGGTTTAGGGATCCAGTCGTAGACGACTGAGATAGCCTCTTGCACCCCATGGACCTCCATGAACGCCTGGGGCGGAAAGTCGAAATGGGCATCTATCTCAATGCAAACCCTCGCAAAGTCCACCCAGGAGCCCAGAGCGGTGGCCTCATCCATGTAAAGCGGCATACCCAAGGTACTTGCTGCTCGGCTGATGAGCAAAGGAGACCAGAAGCGGAGAGGAAGCTTGGGAAATTTGACCCAGATAGGCAGGCTGGACAGTTTCTCCTTCTCGAACCGTGAATCCACCGACCACCGCCTAAGGACTAGGGGTTGCCCACGGACGAACCATGGTCTGCCATCCAAAGCCCGTTCCAGATCCTGGTCGGAGGAGAACTTGAATAGCAGGAAACCGTTTCCCCTTGGGAGAACCTGTAATCCCCCAAACAAACCCCACACACGTGTGAAGTGCTTCGCTAGTGCCGGAACGAAAGGCTTGAGTCCAATGAAGTAACCCATGAGGACCCTATCCCAGCATGATGCTGCTTTGTCCACCTCCTCAGGGGGGCAGATCGCCACCCTGACCCCATTTTTGATAACAGGGGCAAAGAAACTAAGCGCCCGGTGGTTGTTCTTACTTGGACTCGAGCAACGCTCAGCCCAAGACACGGGCGTCGTCGAAGCGGCAACCCCTGGGTGCTCCGAGAAGTTTACGCGGGAAGGAGATGCAGTCCACCGGCGTGAGCGAGAACGGTGACCACGAACCCCTCTACCACGGCTAGCAGCACCCCCACGCCTTCCAGTAGGGGGATGATAGAACTCACCATGGCCCTCCTTGCCCGACTCCTCATCAACAACCGCAGCCCAGAACGAAGCCAGCAGAAAGTCCCCCAAGGTACGCCTCGACGGAGAGTTAAATGAAGGATTAGCCGATGTCATGGCTAATTAAGGAAGCCACGTGCACTAAACCATCGCGCAAGTCTTGACCTAACAGCCATTCCTTCTTGTGTTCCTAAGATATCTAACAATGGTGACCCCCATTCATTACTCCAACGTACTCTGGCTTGGATCGGACAACTTTCCATCCGGGATTGCAAGAGACTTTGGCTATGGGGTATTTCCACTAGGTTCTTGAGTATTGGCAATGTGAAAGTAAGTCGATACCTCCTATGTGCCATCGCATGATTCTAGAAACCATCAATGCCTTCAATTTTGGTTGGGTAAAGCTAACACTAACCTTGGAAAAAGTTCAACAGATTAGTGGTCTATTGATGCTACAAGGACCCATAGTGTTCATGCATCGTGACGAATATGTGTCAGTTTTGAGCCAACTGGCGGGCCTCTCCACTATTGACTACATGCATCATTTAATCTACATTGATGGTTCAGAGTCCATACTCTGTCTACATTATTTTGATGAGGTGATGCAGAAACGTATTGAGTTGTGTGATCTTCTATGGCTCCGCGGTTTTGTCACATGCTCTCAAGGAGCTCGTCTTCCACCATGGTCAAATGGTTGTTGCAATCGAAGTTGTTGAGATTGTGCTGGTTGTCGTGACTTTGCAAATCTATTTGGCTCCAATTATACTTGCCAAGACGTACTGGGGATTGGATCAAGCATTACAATGTTGTTGCCACTTCTATGGTTGTGGGGGCCTTGTGCAGGTAAAACAATGTCACCACTGTCATTTCTACTATCATTTCTTTGCTAACTTGCTTTGTGATAAATCTGGCTTGTGACTTACATTGGTGTCGAGGTTCTACATCCTAAGCAATCTGTGTTTGATCCATACGACAATAGTGGCCATTCTCAAACAATCCTCAATGTCTGTGAGTGTGACTATGGCGACAGAACTTACTCACGAGTCAAGTATGAAAAACCAAACTCATGAACCAATAAGGTCACGACGAAGAGGTGAATCTGAGGAAGGATGCTCAACTCGAAAATACCCAAAACAAAGCGAAAAATAGAGGATAAGGAATCAAAATGGAGTCACCACCTAATCTATTGAAATTAGGAGACGAGGAAAACCAAAAAAAATAAAATAAAACACGATAAAGTGATGTAAAATATGCAAATGCAAAAATTCGTGCCAATTGATGAGACATTTTGGTTATTGCACGCCAAAGAAACGGTAACTTCTCCTGTTACGCATAGGGATGTCCCTCCACCACAGACCTAGAGAGAACCAAAGCGACAGCACTATCTGCCACTCCTTGAGGCACTCAGTGACATGTTCAGGATGTTGGTCAAAAGCGGAGATCTGCAGCTCTCGATGTCCAGGCCAAATGCTCCCAACACTGATATGTCTAAGTATTGTCCATACCATCAAACGAATGGGCATACTTTGGAGGAGTGCTTTGTGGTGAAGGACAAAATATATGACTTAAATGACAAGGAGGAGATCAAGTGGCCTACTCTTAGAGAAAGAATGAAGACGACTCAGGCAAAACAGCCCAAGATGCTAATATGTTAGAATCCCATGTTGAACCACGTAATAGCTCATGTGAGTGCCGAAGACAGACAACGCACAACTCGAGCTGAATTAATAACCTTTCAGCACATGCAGAGAAACCTAGACTTAGGACCACCTGATGCTGAAGGAGAGGAGTCTGATGAACCTGCAACATCAATTCAGGAAGTCCCGTCTCACGAAGAATGGGAGGTTTAGACAGATGACACATAGCACCCTCAACCGGACGAGCTTGCTAGTGATGTCGACTTTCTCAATCACCTCGGTGCCCTCCCCAATGGTGAGCAGAAGCTACCTGACAATTTGGATCATGGAGACCCCTATGTACCAACTAGAGAAATCATCGCAGGATTTGATAAAGGAACATCACCTTCAAAGATATAGAACTGCCACCACCAGAAAAGCACTCTCGCCTGTTGATCATCTCTGTAATGGTCAATGACTACCAATTGATAGGAGTGCTCGTCAATACAAGCACTAGTTGAAGTGTCTATTTCATATCCACTCTTGACTTCTTGGGCATTGAGGAAGACCGAACCACCAAACATTGTTTTGCCTACGTAGCATATGATAAAAGCCAAAGGGAGGTGATCAATACTGCCCAACTGGACATCACTATTGGTCCCCACATTAGCACTACCATAATTATCATCATGGAATAGGACCTGGTTGAGCCCCGAATTCTAGGGAGATCTTGACTGACAGAAATCTAGACTATTGGCTCTCCGATACATCAACTTCTCAAGTTTAAACCTCAGGGGAGGGTAATCACCATCCAGGCTGATCATGATGTGGGCAAAGGAATAATTTAGGCACCAACTTTGCCGGAGTCTGACAATGAAGGATCAACCTTAGGAGCATCCAACAGATAGTTGATAGGAGGATGGATTGACGACAGATGTTGGCATGAACAAGCACCAAACTTTCAAGGGTTCAAGGACAAGACAGGTGGAAGCTCCGCATTAAAATACATCCATCAACCCTACGCGAACCCCACATAGTGAAGCCCATCACTCCTTCGCCATGGACAAGCCAAAACCAAGACTGGCCTCTGTTAAGAAGGCCAACATCACCAATTAAGTTTGTTCAAGCCAATGAGACATACTGGTAAGCACCTATCACCAAAAAAGGCCCGAGGTTTAAAATCAAGTGGCACCACCTCCAATAACTGTAGAAAGAGTCTTACCTCCCCTACGTCGAGAATTTGACGTCCTCAGGAGAATGGAGGGAGAATTCGACATTTTGGAGCAATTGAGGAGGACACAGACATGGATATCTATCTATGAGCTAATCAAAGCCTTCAAGAGTGAGAAGGTCTGACTTCTCTCTAGAAACAGGGGCAACTCTCGCTGGTGGGCCTTCGCCTGCATTTTGAATTTCAAAATTGGAATTGGCGGGCTAGGCTAATCGCGATTATGCGCTTGGCATAGTCCACGTGGCTAGCTGACGTTGGCCCCTGATGGATAACCAACCCGTGTTTACTTCATCCCCGTCGAGCAGTACTCTAGGCGACTTCCTCCCGAAATCCCTGCAAGCTGCTATGACGGAGGCTGGGAGGAACAAGGATCCTGGGCCGTCTCATCATGCCCATCATGGCGGTCAAAGCGGTGCAACCAATTGGCGAGGAGGCGGACGTGGCTCTGGGCCTCCCAGGCTTTGCTTGAGATCCCGGCATCGTTCACGGCCTCTGCCAGATAACAGTGGCACAACCGTCACTGCGAACCCCATTTCGTGGGCTGATAGATGCTCAAGGATGCAATATGCCCATCCCAGGGCCCTCAGCTTCTTTCCTCCAGTTTTCAAAAATGGCGTCAGGGTTGCCGTCTGTCCGCCTGAGGAAGTTGCAAAAGCTGCCTCCAACTGGAATAGAGTACTGATGGGCTATTTCATTGGCCTTAAGCCCTTTGCTCTTGCACTTGCTAAACACTTCCAACGCATTTGGGCGATGACTGGAGACCTACAGGTGCTTCCCCGGGGCAATGGGTTTTTACTCTTCAAGTTCTCAGACAATAGAGACCTGGAACACGCACTGGAGGGTGGCCCATGGTTTGTCAAAGGGAAGCCACTGATTCTTCGCAAATGGACACCATAATCCAAGTTTGAGAAAGACAAACTATCCACCCTACCTATATGGGTCAAGTTTCCAAACTTGCCTCTGCGATTCTGGTCCACTTCGCTGATCAGTAGGGCAGCAAGCACACTAGGGACTCCGCTGTACATGGACGAGGCTACTGCGTCCGGAACCAGGGTGGATTTCGCCTGGGTATGCGTCGAGATCGATGCCCAATTCAACTTCCCCTCTTCTACCTTCATGGAGGTCAATGGGATTTCGGAAGAGATTCCGGTCACTTATGACTGGACTCCCAAACCCTGCACACTCTGCAACTCTTTCGGGCATGGCCAAGGGACTTGCTCTGTCCAACCATCAGACATCCCGCCTTCGGACACTGTCGTGCAGCTGACAATCAAGGGGCTGGGGAAGGCCGGAGAGGATCCTCACTCCTCTCTCCTCCGTGAGCAATCAAATATGCAAAGGAACCCCCCCTCAAGCCCCTCCTCAGATGTTGTTTCCCCATCTGATGGCTTCATAGAACAGGACCACTCCCCCAGGGCATCTCCCGTCCGTAAGAAAGGTTCGAAGAACAAAGGGACTCTGTTTGTCAAGAAGCACACAGTGAGGGAGGCCGCCTGCTCAAATGCATTTGAGGCGCTAGACAACCCTGATATTGATGTTGAAGAGCTGATTATAAAAGCGCAGCAAACTCGGAAGACAATTCATCCGAGACTCTTAGGAGTGTCTAGCAGAGACCTCCCCCCAGACAAGTCGGACTTGCCGGAGTGCTCCCCGGGAAGGTCAGCATGTTGATTCTCTACTGAATGTGTGGGGTTTGAATGACGGCGGTAAGCTCCGTGCGATCAGAGACTTTACCCGCCACCGCAATTATGACATCATTTGTCTCCTGGAGCATAAGCTGAAGCACAATGTCGATAGGATCTCCAAGCAACACTAGGGATCTTTTTTTTTCGCTTGACAATAACCTGGCGGACCACTCCGGACGGATTCTTGTTCTCTGGAACAAAGAAAAGGTTCATCTCTCTCTAGAATCCCAGACAGCTCAATTAATGCAACTGGGAGTCTCTTACCCCCTCTACCCCCGCTTCATGCTTACAGTGGTCGATGCTGCAAACGACGTGGCGTCTAGAAGGCTTCTTTGGGCCAGCCTCACTTCACTCCTACCCACGCTACCCTGGCTGCTTACAGGGGATTTCAACTGCACCCGCCATGACTATGAGAAGTCCGGAGGGAGCCGCAGCTGCCAAACTTCCATGGATGATTTCAACTACTTCATCGCAACGGCGACGCTATTTGAGATGCCCACCTCTGGCAAGGAATTCACGTGGTGCAATCGCCGGCAATCCAACCCTATCTCGTGCAGACTAGACCGCACCCTTATCTCCTCAGTGTTCCTGGATGCTTTCGAGAACAGCTGCACCTTTGCTGGTCTTCGCTATCTTAGCGACCACTCCCCTCTGGTCATCTCCCTCTTGAGCGAGCCCGTTAGCCAGCGCAAGCACTTTAGCTTCTATAACCACTATTCATCCCACCAGGACTTCCTCGAGGTGGTGGCCGACTCCTGGAGGCACCGTTCCAGCGGTAATCCCACCTTTGCCTTCACCAGCAAGCTTGCTAATCTCCGTCGTCGACTCCGGCACTGGGCTTTACACACCTTTCGCCAGATCCCAGACAGAATTGCCTCTTGTCAGAGCGCCCTCATCTCAATTCAAGAGAAACTAAGTGAAAATCCCTCCTCCTCTGCTTACCTCCAAGCTGAAACCAACTACCGTACCCAACTGAAAGATTTATTCTGGAGGGAAGAAATGAACGCATGGCAACATTCCAGAATAAGATGGATCAAGGAGGGTGACGTAAACACGGCATTCTTCCGTGCCTCTACTAGATCCCATCGGGCACACAACACCATCAGATTCATTAACCTTGACAGAAAGACCGTCACGGACAGTGTGTTTATTGCCTGCCTTTTCACTCAGAAGCTCTGCTCCCTACTCAACTCTAACTGCGAGAGTACCCACTTTCCTCAAATTCCTGCCTGTGGAACTATCTCCCCGGAGGAGGACAACATTCTTTGCTCCCTAGCCACGAGAGAGGAACTCTGGGACGTTGTTAAATGCCTCAGCTCCAACTGAGCTCCTGGGGAGGACGATTTCAATGGTCATTTTTACCACACCGCTTGGCCTATCATCCAAGAGGACCTGCTCGGAGCTGTTAACAACTTCCTCCGATCAAACAAACTACTGAAGAAGGTGAACTAGACTCTCCTCTACCTCATTCCCAAGAAGAGGATCCTGGATTCAATTGATGACTTTCGCCCCATTGCTCTCTGCAATGTGATATACAAAATATTCTCCAAAATTCTAGCAAACAGGCTGCGCATTCTGCTCCCCACACTCATCGACTTCAACCAAGCTGCCTTCATTCGTGGCAGGAGAATCGGTGATTCTATTCTCTTGGCACACGAACTCTGCCACAGCATGAGCTCATCCCGCAAGAGCGGCTACATGTGTCTGAAACTCGACCTCCGGAAGGCCTTCGACACGATCCAGCGGCCCTTCATATGTACGGCTCTCCGCCGAATGGGATTCTCTGAGAGATGGACTCGTTGGATCTCATGCATGAACTACCACTTCTCTGTAGTCACTAATGGCGCTAGGTCAAAGTGGCTCCCATCCACCAATGGCCTGCGCCAAGGCGATCTGCTGTCTCCGTACCTGTTCGTTGTTGCCACGCAGATCCTGACGGAGCTTCTTAAGCTTGCAGATTCCACGCAGAAGATCGACCCTATGTGTTTGGGAGACCTCTCCATCTCCCACATCACCTTTGCTGATGATCTGATGCTATTCTTAAAAGCCGACAAGATGAATGCCAAAGGATTGAAGACCCTACTGGACAATTTCTTCACTCTATCTGGACTTACCATCAACCACCAGAAAAGCTCCATCTTTTTTGGAGGGCCAGCTACACACCGTCGATGGATTGTCTCCCATCTGGGGATTCCGAAGGGCGAACTCCCTGTTCGTTACCTTGGGCTGCCGCTTACCTCCAAACGTCTTACTGCTGCTGACTGTGCCCCCCTGCTCAACGCGGTGGATAACAAACTGCAATCTTGGCAAGCGAAGCTACTTTCCTATGCGGGATGGCTTGTCCTCATCCGATCAGTTCTTGCTGCCCTACACACGTATTAGACCTCTATCTTCACGCTACCAGCCAGCATTCACCGCGAACTTGACCATCTTCTGATGCGGTTCCTCTAGTTCGGACTGGAGCCTGCCAGATGCATTTTCATCTCCTGGAAATCTGTATGCCTCCCGAAAAAGGAAGGGGGACTTGGCATCCGTCGTACTTGCGACTGCAACCAAGCAGGGATACTGAAACTCTTCTGGGAGGTGGAAACCAATCTAGATGCTCTTTGGGTTAAGTGGATGAGGAAGAAATACCTCAGGGGACGTTCCATTTGGTGTGCCCGGCCACCAAATGCCGCCTCCTGGGCTTGGCGAGGTATTCTCAGACTGAGGGACATCGCTAAACCTCTGATTTGATTTCAAGTCAGAGACGAAAGAAACACCTTCTTCTTCCTAGACCCATGGATCGCAGGTCACCGCCGGGAAATCCCCACCCAACTTGCCAACAGGCTCTCTAGTGACCTATGCTGTGAAGACGCCTACCTTGTCAGCCGCTTCATTGAGGGTGCCATTTGGAAACTCCCGCCTCCAACCACGCTGGATATGCACGACCTCTGGCTGGACATTCTCGCGACTCCCATCGCAGGAGGACCAGACTGATTCATATGGGAGCCAACGGGAGACAAGTTCTCTTACAAGTCTGCCTAGGATACCGTACGACCACGTCAGGCCATTATCCGCTGGGCTGGTTTGATTTGGAATAAGGAGGTCATCCCTAGACAGGACATCTGCGCCTGGAGGGTGCTTTGCAGGGCTCTGCCAACGCATGATGCCTTGCGACGGTGAGGCATTGTAGTGGTCTCCAAGTGCATCCTTTGCAACTCAGAAGTGGAGACCCTAGATCACCTTCTCTGGTCCTGCCACTTTTCGTCTCAAGTCTGAGCTCTTGCTGGATTTCATTTGTTCCCTCCGGAAGATACTCTCCGAGATGTTGTTGACTGGTGGACTCAGGGACAGCTACCAGTCGCCGGAGCACCGAAAGCCAAGATGTTCATTGGCATCATTTCTGGGATTTGGGTAGAGAGAAACAAGAGGATGTTCGAGGATGGCCACCGATTGAGAACCCCCAATTTGATCCTCAGGGAGGTTTCCAGATGCTGATCCCAGATTGGCCAACGCCGGCGGAACTCGTTCTTCCCGTTGCATGCTACTATGCTTAATTCTGGTCTGATCGTTGCGGTTGGATGGGCCTGGAGTTCAGGCCATGTTGGCCAAGGGGCCTTTTTTGCTTGAGGATGTGGACTCAGCTTGCGGTTGCCTGGGCTGGGCCATTGGCGGGGGTCTGGCTGCTCTAGAGCGCTGGACTTGTTTTGGTTCTTGTCCTGTGGATATTGGGTCCCGATTTTGACTTTGGGCCATGGGCCTTGTTGCTTTTTGCTTTTGAATGATCTTGTGTGATCGTAACCATGCTTGTATAGGTTCTTTTTTTCTATTAAACCTGAGGGTATCCCTCCTTACTCGTGGCAAAAAAAAAAAAGCCTTCAAGCGATATCAAGACATTTTAATGGAAGTGCTAAAGAAAGCTCAAGTACAGGAAGACATGTGTAACATTTGTAAATTCATGTTGTAATTATTTATATTTTTAAGGAATTTATTTCTAGACGGGTGTTACTGTTCTGAGGCCTATTTGTATGATTTTGTGATTTTGAGCTTGGGCCTCGTGGACCAGCTTCTATTTGTGTATTCTTGTGCTTGTCCCCACGTGGTTGGCACTGTGCGTAGTTGACACTATGCGTGTGGCATTGTGCTTGTGGGTCTGTGCATGGGTCCATGTGGGGCTCACATTTGTGGACCAGTTGGTGAGGCTTATAGTTGTCGTTGTGTTAGGAGCGAGTGGTTGAGGTGTGTGGTTCTACTGATTATTGCAGACATGCATGAATGTCTGGTTGGCCACGTACTCACCTTCCCAGTGGTGTGGCTATTTAAGGACGCAAGCTATGCAATGAACCTGCCACACCCTTCTTCTCCTCCTTCCTCCTCAGGTTTTCTCCTCCCCTCTTCTTCTTCATGACCATCGGTACCTACACCCACCTCACCTCTCCGTTCTTTCACCCCCTCTCTTTCCCCCACCCACTCACACTCTCCCTCCCCTGTCTCTCTCTCTCTCTCTGCCCCCTCACCCATTCTCTCCCTCCCTTGTTTTCCGCTACCGGTGGTGTCATGAAGAAGCAGATGTCGACGATGACTTGAGGCAGCGCATGGCAGTGCATGGGGCTTTGGTGCAATGTTCTTGGGGTCATGGAGTGACCGAAGACATTAGGGTCACTGGGATTAGCCGAAGATCAGAGTGGATCGTCGGAGTGCGTTCTAAGGTATGCACCTCACCCCCCGTGTTGTAGAAATCATGAAAATGTTAGAAAATAACAGGATTGTATAAAATCTAGCTAAATTTAAATTATTGGAATTTATTGTGAATTTATGATGATTTATGGTGGTATCTATGGCCATTAATGGCGTTGTGTGGTTTTGGGTCATTTTCGACACCTTTGGCTACTTGAATTTGTTTCTCCTTGATTGATGGATGGATTTTGGTTTTGTTTGTGTAGATATGGAGTAGACTCGAGAGTCTACAATATATGTTTTAGTCGGATTTTTTGGTGCATGTCTTGAGGGTCCACCCATTGGTTCCATTTTTGGGTGATTTTGCGGGCTGTGGCTAGGAGTTGTTTTCTGCTTTCTCAGAAAATGATACACCAAATCATTTCGATATGTCATTTTTCTGTTAGTTTGATTCTTCTAGTGTAGGTTCGGTCGATCGAACCAAATCAGACTACCGAATCAGAGATTTTTGATTGACCGATCTGATTTTCGGTATGTCATTCCATACCTCGAGTGTTGATTTATACCCAGTTCGGACAATCAATCCTTTCCGGTCGACTGAACCAGGGCATTTCGTTATTCCATTTTTAAAACAATCTGGCGATTTAGGCCCCAACTATCCTTATGAAAATGTGGTTTCCCCGAGGATTTTTGGATTGGTTTGTTTTGCCCATTTGAGATGGGATCATGAGCCATCAATGGTGGTCGAGGTTTTTTTGAATGAGTTTCCAAAGATGTAAAATGAATTGAAAGTGGTTTTTAAAGAGATGGATTGGTCTATTTTGGAATTTGGTTTTTCCTAATTTTCTGTGTGAGGACAAAGACACCATGGGATCGTGTTGTCAGGACCATGCAATGTCATTCTCGTGTGGTTGGGTGTGCCTCCTTGGTTGAGGTCAGGGGCCAAGAAATCGAGGCTAGTGTTGATCCGGTATTGGAGGTAGGACATTCCCTAACTGTCATTCATAGAGCCAAGGTTGTGGTTCGCGGGTTCAGGTATCTTGTGACATGACGGAGAGGTATGATACTTCTACTGTCACTGTGAGCACTAACACTTGGGTGTTGTTGGGTGTAGAGGTATGACACTCCCTCCTGAGTACCATGTGGAGGACGTCGTGAGGTGACGTACCTTGTGGTAGCTAGTGCGGGTGAGACACATGCCTCGTAGTTGGCAGCGTCCGAAGAGATAGGACTGCCTTCCCAGATAGGGTTGGCCTTGTAAGGGTTCTCTAGGTGAGAGAATTACAAGACGGTGATCTCTCCTACACACGGTGGCATCATCGTGGTAGTGCAGTGCACCTTGGTGGTTGCCTGTGACTAGAGTTTGTTGCCTGGCATTGGGTTTCTCGACTCATTATGTGTGGTTTTGGCTATTGAGGGCTTTATTTGTGGTTTTAGGCTGATAGAGCCCTATTTACTGTTTTGGCCAATGTGGACAGCATTTGCCATGGTTTCCGACCTCTTGGGCCTGGTTTGTCAGTCTTGGTAGTTTTGGAGAAAATAATTTACGAAATGATTTTTTAAGGAAAATTTAATATAGATTTGTTTTTCGTTGTTTTTCATGGGATACGTGCTAAGTGGCTTTCGTCACTCAAGCTTGTTCTTCGTGATTTTTGGGTTGCAGGTGTAGGTATGTGGATGGGGTTTAGCATAGTGCACATAGTCTAGAGTCTTGTAACCACACACACAAGTTCTTGGTAGTTGATATTTCTATTAAGCTTTTAATTTCCTGTAATTTAATTTGTCTTAAATTATTATGGAAATTGGGGGCAATACAAATTTGGTATTAGAGCACTAGGTTCACTAAATTGCACAAGCCTAAGATATCTGGTTTAGAGATTCCATAAGCTTTGCATGCATGGTAGAGTCTGCACCTAGTTTTTTTTCATAGTTTTATGGTCGTTGTTTTCTTTGTGGTACAAGTGTTTTACCTCTCTCCTTGCAGTATGCCTCTTTGAGGAAGCCAAACCTAGAGAGGATGTGGGCAGATGGAAGGAGGTTTGTGTCGAATTACGTAGCTTGGCACACAAGATCTCCCATGACTTCAGCAAGAGTAGTACCAGTGAGCTGTCAAGTGACCCGTGGTTGAGCCAATTCACGAAGCTTTGTCTGCTATTGTGACCATGCCCACACACGAAGAGGTAAGGAGGCCACAGCCATGCCGAGATGGCGAGAGGTGCGAGACGGGATGAGAAAGGAAGGAAAATGGAGTCACCATCTGGTCTTTTAAGGGAAAGACGAGGAAAACCACAAATGAATCATTAAAAGTGAATGAATGAGACGCAAACGTGAAAGCCAAATGTCTACTAACCAGAGGATGGGTAAGGATTCCTATTATGCATGGGGAAGGTGTTAGGCACCCCCGTAAGCCCAAGAAACTTGGTCTTTCTAGTCTAATTTGCTTGCTTGAGGCTGAATGAATGTTTGTTATGCCTAAATTGTGTTCTAATCATGTTGATGTGAGTGCCAAGACAAGACTGGATGGATGTACAAGACGATGTGCAAAAATTGCAGAGAAATCCACATGAATTAACAAAATCGTAGAAAATCACATGAAAAGGCGATGTTTTTGTAAAGAACGCCTCCGAAAACCATGTTGATGTTAAAAGGATAAAAAGTCGAGTCAACCCGGGTTCTAAGAATCATGGAAAAAAGTCGTGAAAATCAAAAAGGGGAAAAAATAACCCGTGATGGGGTCAAATGTTGGCCCTCAGGCCTGTTAATGTACGCCCTCAGGCGATGAAATCCAAATCAAATCAAAAAAATTCGAAAACATGGAATAAAGATAGTCAAATCAAATATCAGACGAAGGAACTTGAAAACAGACAGGAGAAAAACCACGGAAGAATGCATGAAATGCAGACTTATCCAAAAAGGAGGGACTAAAGTGCAAATACAGCAAAACAATGTAAAAATGCATGGAAATGTACCTAAATGGGTAAAATTCACTAAGGAATGCTGTAAACAAAGGTTATGCGTGACTTGGTGCAATAACAGACACACATGTGCATGAATTGATGGCACAGGGGCAATTTGGTCATTTCAATAGTCAAAAGTGATAAATGTATGCATGGGGGTAATGCATGGCCTTAGTTATGTCAAAATGTGTGCCAAATGTCTAGAAGATGTTATTTGCAAGAAACATGGGGGAGAAAATCAACAAAATGATGTAAATACAATAAAGGACAAACATAAGGGCCAAAATGAAAAATTCACAGAGAGGAATGAGAAACTGGATGAAAAACAAGTCCATGACCCCTATTATAACATACAAATGATGGGTCCAATGTCAATGTGGCACAAGGATGTAAAAGTTGTACTTGAATAATTTCCTAAAGATTCAGGGTCTAAAGTGTAAAATTCACACATGAGTGCAAATGTGACCAACATGTAAGGCTCAAGATCAAATCTTAGTGAAAACATGATTTTTAAATGGATTCAAAGGTTAAATGCAAAACAGGAAATGCAATGAGTGAAAAATGTCCCAAAATATACAGGAAAACATTTGAAACCCTAAATGATGGATTTGGAATTAATCTAAGGGTCAAAATGTAAATTTTATGTTCAGAAATAATTTGATGTGAATCCAGGGACTTTTGTGCAAAATGTTTGGACTTGAATGTGGTAAAAATTGAGATTTCATGTTGGTCAGTGCAATTATAAAGTTTCCTGAGGTCTAAGATGCAAAATACACAAAGAAAACTCATTTTTTTTAAGTTCTGTGGGCTTAATGCAAATGACCAAGATCAAAATGTAAATGTAAATGTCTGGACCCATATGCAATAAAAAAGGATCTAAATATAATAAAATAAGGGTCTAAAATTAATAAACTTAAACTAAAGGGGCCTGTCTCAAAAAATGCCTATTCGAAGATCGCCAGAGGGGGCTCCGACGGCTGGGAAAGCTCCGGAGGGCCACAAAGATCATCCTCGGGAGGTTGGGCAAGGCTGGGGAGGACTGAGGCCTCCCCCCCACCTCGCGCTCCGGCGAAGGGCTCTGAACGGCAACGAAGAAGACGACGGCACGACACGGCGATGCTCTGGAGGCTGGAACGGCGCATAGAAGGTGGGGAAAGCTCGTGGGAGCAACGGCGAGGCTTTGGAGGGCAGCGACGAGCTCTGAGGTGGTCTGGAGCGCCCCTCCCACCTTGACTCCAGTGACGACGGCAGTGGCGAGTCCTTGGGTGGCTGTGGAGGCCCAAGCAAGGGCGTGACAACACAGGGACGTTCCTGGGAGGTGCGCGGAGGTTTTTGGGTCATCGGTGCGGAGTGAGGTGGCCTGGTGCACTCAGGGGCATCTTCGGCGGCAAACAGCGGCTGGCTGCGGCGACGGCGACGGGGATGGCTGAGCGTCAACGAGGCTTCTCTGGAGCGGAGGGAGACCAGAGGAGGAGGAGAGAAGAGGGGAAAGGAAGGAGAGGCTTACGGGAGCCTCACCCGAGGTCAGGAGGCTCGTAGCCTCGCGGGTGTTGGTGAACCCGCCACCGGAAGCGGAGATGACGGCGTGCGAGGAGCGTTGCTCCACTGTGGCCCATTCCACGGGTCTAGAAAGTCCTATGGAGCATGCTCTGAAATGAAACAGAGGAAAAAGATGGGTACCTGGTGGGTGAAATGTCCTCTCCGGTGATCTTCAGTGGCAGCGGCAGTGTTTCCTGCGATGCTCCTGTTGCTGGACGTGGCTGGGGACGGAGAGTTTAGGTGGGAGGAGAAAAGTGTGGGTGCAGGTGCTCTGGTTCTGGTTTTCTGGGATCAGACCTCCGGTGGTCTTTGCGCTCCGTTCTCCTCTCTACGGTAATCTCTATTTTGGTTTCACCTCTCCGCTCCCTCCAGTTATGGTTTGGATCTCCTCTTCCGGGTGGTTTCTTGAGCTTTTTAAGGGGATGGATGGCCTGAGGGGATCGTGGGTGGTGGCTACGGTTGGCCAGAACGTGGGAAATGGAGGGGAACGGGAGGATGGTGTAGGGAGGAAGAAGCACTATTCCATTATTTTTCATTTCCGAAGTTTTTTGGTAGAAAAAGATGTAATCAATGCATCGGCTTAACGGGCTAGACCTTTTGGGCTTTTAGTTTTGTTTTTTTTGTTTTTGTTTTTTTTGTTGTTTTAGGTTTTTAGGGTTTTATTTTAGTATTTTGGTTTTGTTTTAAGTTTTTTATGTTGTTTTAAGTTTTTGATTTTGTTTTGGTGATTTTAATTAAATTTTGATTTTGTGATTTTGAAGTTTAATTGTTTTTAAATTAGGGTTTTTAGGAGTTTGAATTTAATTATGAGATTTAAGTTAGTTTTTTTGGGATTAATTAAATGATTTAGGGTTTTTAGGTTTTAATCATTTTATGTTTTTGTGACTTAATTAATTAGTTTTAAATTAGGATTTTCAAGATTTTAATTATTTTAGAGGTTTTTAGGTTTTTTGGATTTTAATTAGA
>JAMKQA010039791.1:0-20899 GCA_024699735.1 Posidonia australis | reverse complement strand
ACTCATGGAAGCTGGAGGGCCTCGCAGACGAAGAGGCTCGAATATTCTTGAGCACATTCGTTGGCAAAGGTAACAGCCGGAAGATGGAAGGTCAACAGTCGCGGTCTGGAAACGGCTGGGTGCTTGCTTGGTGCACCTGGAATGTTCGCCTACAAGGTGCGCCTATGAGGTGCGCCAACTCAGCTCACAGAATCTCTGATTGGGGCTCTGGCTTGCTAATAAGTTTGGGGCTTGGTTTAAGGGCTGATCACATCCAAAGCAACATAAGGATACTCATATCTAGGTTACCTCAAAATCGGGGTGTCTACAACTACACAGTCTAAGTTCCTCTACCTGTGCCAACACTACGGCACTACATGCCTTTTCTTGCCACAAACGTGACGTGCTCCCACCTGTGGGCCGCTGCTGGATCCTGCATGGCTAAAACCCACACTATCTTCTCTACTAGATGTAGGCCGTTGCTTCTGCTTCTTCCTAGAGCTGCCAGAACTCATTGAACATGGCGCTCCAGTCATTGACGGTCGAGAAATGAAGGGTCGAGAGATAGAAGGTCGAGAGACAGACTTTCTCCCCTTTTCCATCTTAGGATACTCTTCCTAGAACAACCTACGATCATCCTCATAGTGGCTTGCAAGCTCAACAGCATCCGCTAAGGTCTGACATCTGAAGTCAGTAACTCTGGATCTCAGCACAGGATTCAGCCTCTCCACGAACCTCTTGGCTCTCTTCTTCTTAGAAATTACAGCCTAAGAGAACTGCTCTAGCCGAAGGAAGGATGATTCATATTCTACCACAATCTAGCTTCCCTACTTTAGGTTCCTGAATTCTCGGTCCAACTTACCCTCTCATGCTTAGGGAAAAACCTCTCATAGAACGCCTCTCAGAATTCCACCCAAGAGATCATCAACAGGCCTACATTTGTAAATTTGGTGTGGTGCACTATCCTCCACCACTGATCTGCAGCACCCTTCAGCTGAAATGCCACAATTCGGACCCACTTCTCTGCTAGAAATCAATCCCCTCTAGGATCTTCTCCACGTCCAAGACCCAAGCCTCACACTCCTCCGGTGTGCCGCACCCATCAAAAGTCGACATGCCTAGCTTGCAGACTACTTAATCCATCGGTCTCCCTTTGCCTCATCCCGACTGTAGCTGTGGAAGGACTGGGTAAAACCCAGCATCATCTCGCCAAACTCTCGTCTCATACCCTTCTATGCACTACCCTCTCCTATCTTGGAGATGGGCACAGGGGCATTGCCATGGTTACAACCTCAGTGAGACATTTTCCTGCCAACACAATAAAACACCACATCCCAAAATTCAGGTGCACGACTCTCTATTATGCAGCCCTAGGGAGCCACTAGATTGGACATCACCAAGCCGGTACACTGGGTGTAACCTTAGCTCTGATACCACTCTATAATGCCCTGGACCTAGGCATGTTACCTAAATCATAGTATCATAAGCACTACACTAATTACAGTAAAATTAAATAACTATAACTAAGGCTCACCACCAGAATACGATGTGCGGCTAGAGTCTCCGACTCCGGCACTGTAACTCGACTACACACGATTTGCACTTGAAAACCAAACAAAACATGCATGAGTGACATCTATGTCACCCAGTACGCACCCCAAACACACAAACAACAAAATCTGACAACATTACTAAAAACAAAGCTTTAAGTTTGTAAAACTTGATTTTCCTTTTTGAAAATTCATTTTAAAACATCATTTCCTTTTTCTTTTAAAATATCTGGAAATCGTTTCCAAAACCATATTCTTCCTCAAAACTCATCTTCTTCTTTTTTTGCTTGGGATTTCTTCCCAAGACCAAAACCACTTTCAAAGCTCATATCTTGAAAAACCACATTTTCAACTAGATCCAGTTTAAAACACAATGCCTCTCGGCTTAAAAGTAAAATCATAAATACTGGTTGGTAACTGCTTAAAACACAATCCTTATTTTATTCTAGGATCTTAGGACCATTCATAAGTCCAATCCCAGCCAAACCACATTTCTTTCCATTTCTCAAAATCACATTCTTTTCTTATTCATTTCCACTTTTCTTTATTGATGTTACCTTGATCAGGGGTAACCAGGCACACAAGCAGTAGGAGAGGACATCATTTACCCTACCTCCCAACACTGCCACGGTGAAATTCCCCATGCAAGATGCCACTTCCTTGGCCAACCGACCTCAATCTCTCTCATATATGCACGGGGATACGTCTTTATCTGACGTCCCATCAATGACACGAACAACTAGGTTCAATGACCTAGGCTCAGCCTACACCGTCGGTGACCCGAACGACAAGGTTCAATAACCTGGGCTCAGCCTACATTGTCTCAAGCTCGGCAACCACAACCGCATTTGACAATTGGTTTCATTGGAGCCTCATACTCCTACCACATTGTTGACACCAACCCCTATGGTTCCTCCACACATTATTAGTGTTTTATATTCAAAACTCTTTAAGTTTTCCTTTTTCAAAACCATTTTCATTTCATGCTCTTGGTTGAAGGAATCTTTCCCCATGCAACACCTGACCCTCATCAAGGGTCCCAACTTAAAATCATGAAAAACCATGCTCTAAAACGTAAATTGGGTCTCATGCCCATATTTTCACAAAAACCATACATTCAATCACTTTTATTCATTATTAGGGCTTTAAACCCAAAACCATTCCCAAATACACTTATTTGGGTCCTACATTCCTCCATGCCATTTACATGGGGAAAACACCATTAACACATGATCATCAACCAATTAAAACTTTTTTCTTTCATTTTATAATCACATTGATATATGCTAGGACGAGGGCAAAATCGACAGACCGAAAACCAGGTTCAATACATCAAAAAACCCTGGTTCGATAAACCAAACATTTTTTGCATATCAAAAATCCCTATTTTGGTAGACCAGGTAATTTCAGCCTTCCGAAACCAGGTATCCTAGCTTAATTTGATAGGGATTCGGTATGTCGAACCCAGTTCGGCATGCTGAATTGCACGAGACCAGGGCACCTCTCTTGTTCTAGCCTTCGAATTCGTTGGAAATGGGAGCCTCCTATGGACCCCCCAAACACATAGCATAAAATATGAGTAAATCATGGGGTGTAGACCCATGCATCTACTTTAAAATTGCTCAAACCATTCATTAATCCATTCACTATGCAATTCACATGAAAATCACAAAGGGATGAGGCTCAAAAACGGCTACTGTAGCCTTCATCCAAAAATCTCACATAACCCTACCAATTTCCATCCTAATCGCATGATATCTATGTCTTCATGGTATTCAACTCATTCTCATCAATTCTACTATTTTTCTACTATTTTACATGCAATTTACACCATTTTCATGCGTTTAACCCATTAAGCTGAAAGAAGAGAACGAGGGAGAAGAGGAGCGACGTACCTCTTCCAGCGAGCTTCCCCTACTCCAGCGAGTTCCTTTTGCCCCATGAAGCCTCCTCCACTAGCGAACCACGTGCTCCACTAGCAAACCATGCGAACAACCACCTCCACTGTTGCGTGCACCGTTCTTCCTCTTTCTCTTCCTCCTAGTTTGTCGCCCTCTTCCTAGCATCCTCCTCCCTCACTCAATCTCCCTTCCTCTTTATCTCCACCTCCTCCCACATGGCGCGGGCCACCCATCAAGTCAGAAGAGACAGGGAGGCTTAGGGCACCATCTCCTGGTGGCATGGGTGGGGAAAGGGGAAGAAGAAGAAGACAAGATCGGGTGGCTCGTGAGGGAGAGAAAGAAAAAAAAAGAGAGGAGAAAAAGAAGGAAAGAAAGAAAAAAATAAGAAAAGGCAAGCATGCAAACCGAGGCAATTGTGCATCCCCAAACCGAACTCCACATTGGTCCCAAATCAAAACCAAGTACACAATAAGCCAACCAAATCTACACAATCACAAGAAACAACAGATTATCCATTAATAAATCATTTATTCAATATTACAGTTAAAAATGGATAATCAGGCCTAGATGTCACATACTATGATTTAGGTATCGTATCTGGGTTCAAGGCGTTACATGGAAAGCTCTAACCAGCAAAAATATCCAAATACACAGTTGCAACTTAGAATAATATCTGAAAATCGTGGAACAATAATGATGTAGAAAATCAGAAAATCTTCACAACTTGCACCTCTAACTTTGAAAATTCGTAAATTAATTTCTACTCAACGAAATAACATGAAACAAAACTCAACTAAAAGCTATTTGCATACACTTTCACATAAAAATACAAAACTAGGGTTTCTTGTGCCACAATGATAGCAGAAACACAAAACTTGGCATCTATGGCTGAATAGATCTGTAATCCGCTTTTGTTGCAAATATGGCTACCAAAGGATCACGAAAATTCCCGAAAAAATCCCACAAAAATTATACTTTGAAGCTCAACTCGTCTACAAACACTATTATAACACAAAAGGTCATCAAAACTCCATAGGGAACGAAATCAAACATTGGAATACAAACATAACTGCAACATACATAACTCTAGCTACTAAATACTATGAGATTCTAGAATAGATTAGTACTCAGATGCAATTATAAACAAAGAAACACGCATTGGAATAGCTATAAATGAACTTTATAATGATTAAACATTTGGTAAAACATCTACAAATAGGTTTTTCGATCTTTAAAATCTGATAACAAAGAATAACACTTAGATAATGTTGATCTCTCTAAAAATAACAAAAATGAAATTAAAAAAGGTAGATCTTCACCACTACTTCACGTAGGTCTGCCTTCGAATCCATGGAGAAGACTGGTTTTGCTATGATCATACCTTCACCACTTCCTTTAATGCGGTTCACCATGGCTTATCACGAGGTGGTACACTCCACTACTGTGTGAGCCAGGTTCTAACGATCCTCCAAGCTTCCTTGCATTAATAGATGTGTCTTGCCTTCGACCCAACTAAAAGTCACCTCCTTGAATGCCCAATAGCCTTATGGAGATTGGTGATAGAAGAAGAGAGAGAGGGAGTCGACAACTATAGGGTGGAGACAGAAAAACGAGAGATCCCCCCTATTGAGAACCCTATAGTAACCTTTTAAAGACTGAAATGTTTTCTTGCCACTTGTGCACCCTTCAATGGAATGATTCTAAATCACGCCCACTCACCCCACATGGCAAAAATTTAAAATTAAACGGGCCCAATATGTCCATGCACATGACACACGTCCTCATTTGTCTTCTTCATGCACAACTTTTAAAATGTTAATGCTTTCACACCCTAGGCTTCATTTAACCCAATTTTGCATTTTTTTCCCTTGTCTAATGCTTTAGTAATAATTCCGTCAAAATTACATAAAAATACATATCGTGAAGCACTAAATTATATAAAAATGTATGTTAAAAATATTCACTTTTAACTCTAAATTGGTAGCAATATGCAATGTAAGTTGAGGTGTTGTATAGGAGAGCAACAATTGTTGTGTTGGTATGGATCTAGGTAGTAGGCTGGGGTAATGCTATGCTCTAGTTAGTCCTAAACACTGACCACCCGGTGGACAAGTAAAATGTTGTGCTATGGGTAGTGTTGGTATGGCTAGCAAAGTCGACACCCCCATCACCGAGGCAGCAAGAAGCTCGGGCGATGGCTAGGGCGGAGGTGTAGTGGGGGTAGCCTAATATGCCAAAAAAGGCTATAGAAGGACCTCAGGGATAGCAAAAGTAGATGTAGACAAAGTACGATTCAAGGTGAGAACCATGCCTTACAGCTTCTAGGCAAGAGCTAAGAGATGCAGCACCTAGTCAAGAGATGACCCATTGGTAGTAGTACCGAGAAACTAGAGTGAAAGAAGGATAGATGTCAGCAGGGTTTGGAAGCTGGACTGTTTAGAAACAACTGAACCTACTGGAGAAGCTATCGTAGTAGGTTGGGTAGTAAAAGTAACAAAGCTTTGAGGCAGAATTGAGACAAACGTCTCTAGGGCCCGAATGGTGGTAACCTTGATAAGCTTGGTGACAGGCTCTAGACCGATCAAGGTCTGCTAAGGTCTGAAAGTAGTAGGCAAAGAGACCCTAGATACCTGGAACTGGTATGTGGGAGGATTGGAAGGCACAATGGACATCACATGGGAAAGAGGGATCGAAGTTGGTATCCCCTCCAAAACAGCAATGTGAAGAGGCTCGTTGAAGCACTGGGTCATCACAGAGAAAGAGTAGGTGCTAATGGGGCTGCGATAGTAGGGAGGATTACAGGCTCTACGGTGAGCTATCTTCGAAGGGGACAGATAGCTCAGAGAGATGGCTGAAAAATCAAGTCTAACGGAGAGTCAGCAAAAGAGGTCTCGAGCTTCGGCTAGGGAACTCACATGCTGACCTGAACAAACACGAGACAAAGATCAGTATAAAAGAATAAAGAACACAAATTCGAAGTTTGTTATGGTGACATGAATGACACACATGCATATGGATGCGTCTAACATGCTCTCTCTCACCAACTAAATGTGTCCTATGAGGCTGTCTACTTCGAACTCACTCATGGGTTCACTGATCTCCAACTCAAGGTAGAAAGTAGGTCCCCACATTTAATCTTGACCAAAGCTCGGGCTACGAGCGGGTGTTGCGTTAGGAGCCTTGACCTTGCCAAAGCATGGGTTGTACCCTCAGCAAACACCAGCACAACCCCGGACTAGGGGAGACAGACTAACATCCCATCCTACACCAATAGCAATAGAATGACTGACCTGGACTATCCTTCGCAACTATAGGTAGACTCAGAGGAGAGAGAATGCATGTTCTTATATGCTCCAAATATGCAAATATTATTTAGTATTTTTTACTTGCATTTTATTAAGCCATGAATGTTCTTATCTCTAGTTTTGTCTAAGTTCTTTATTTCTCTTGAAAATTTTTAGTTTAACAAGAAAGGAAGGCAAACAAGTCTCTAATTTTCCTAGATTAATGACCAAAAGTGGAAGAAAATCAAACAACATAGCATGCGTACATCATACATCAATCAAAAGGCATGTAAATGGCATGTGGTAGTGTTGTGAAACATTCTTGTGAAAAATGAAACAATCATCAAATCAAAGGGCATGACATCATGTCATGTTTAGGTGTAGTGACATAACATATGTGTAAACTTGACAACCACCTAGCAAAAGGCATGGCAAGCGTCAAATAATGAAATCATGAATAAGAAAACATACATACAATGCTAAACAAACAAAGACAAGCTGAAATGAAAGCTGTAGTCTTGCATCCCTAGCGGAGCTGCCAACTTACTGTGATCATGCTAGGAGGCTGACTAATGATGCAATGGGGTGCACGAGAACAGATAGGGCCACGATGAAGGAGCGAGGATATGAGGGAAGGATGCTCCACACAAAAAAGGGAGGAAACATCACAAACATAAGTGGATAAGGAAGAAAATTGGAGTTACCACCTAGTCTATTAAAAGAGAAAACCTGAAGATGAGGAGAATTACAAGACAAAACAAGTGATAAAATAAGACCGAAAAACAAAATCAAAATCCATGCCAATGGATGCGACACAAGGGTCGATGCAAGTCAAAGAAAGGATAAGGACTCTTGTTACGCATGGGGAAGGTGTTAGGCACCCTTACATGCCTGATGAATCTGCCTTTCTCAACTTTCTAGTCCACATGTGAAGCTATGTAGGCATGTATTTGCCATTCATGTTTGCCGATCAAGCAAGATGATGCAAGGATAGGAAACATGCAAGAGAAAATAAACAAACCAAAGTGGGAAAGATAATTAGGACAAACAGAGGGTTCCGAGTAAGAGACATGATTAAGAATGATTAGAATAATCATTCCTCTGATGATGCAACGATAAGCAAAGGACTCAGTCTAAAGTGGCCAGAATCCTTGGAAAAGCCACACAACTTGGCCACACAGGCCTATCGCGAATGATAGACTTCTCATCGTCCCAAAAGCAAACAAATGGATTCAATTCCTCAAACCAAAGAGATGACCATGGTGAATAAGAAACAGAGAATTCAAGAACATAAATCATAAACCAAAGCTAAGCATGAAAGATAGAAAACAAGAGGGGGCTCGATCTGCCCGTGCTCTAGACCTAGCCATCCTCACATCCAGTCCATGGCATCGGCTCGAGGTCCAGGAAATGCACTAGATGGTAGACCTTCATCGTCTTCCCCAAGCCACATAAATATAAAGAAACACAATGCAAGCATCCAGAATTGAAGAGTTGTTATCCAGGAACAAGAATAAACAAACAAATCACATGGGAAATACATGAACCATCACCTCCACCTTGGCTCATATACAGCAGACTAGACTTCCTTTGTCGGCCATGGACAGGGTTGGTGGAGTTTGTTAGTTCTCTAGGGCGATTTGGGGTCCTTGAGGGAAGCACGGGGAAGCCATGGGAAGCAACTGAATATGATGCAAGAGGATGAGTCTCTCCCTCCATCCACATGGGTTTCGTCGGATTGACTCCCTCATGTTCGACCACCAAGGGTGGCTAGGGACTTGGATGGAGTGTCTAACAGCATGGGTGGATGAAGAGGAAGAGAGGAGGAGCCATGGGTCAGACCACACCACACTTTTAGTCGCCATCGACCTCATGTGGGTCAGTGGTCTCTCGCCAATGAAATGCAAGAATGAATGCAATGCAAACAATGCTCAAGTCCAAAATAAATGATAGATAGAAGTTACTGGAATGTAAATGAGGCTAGGGGAGAGGATGGTACTTGTTTCACACTGGAATGAGGTGTTCCATGATGGTCAAACCAACTATTCTGATGGAGGTGGTCCGATTAGCGGATGGTGACGAGACTAGGGTCGGGTTGCTCTGGAAGGGATGATGGATGTCCAAGGTATCTTGGACGTGTGTGTGGAGGTGATGTGGTGGTCAAGGGAGGCTTGTGGATGTGGTGGAAGTGACTGGTTGTGTGGCTGAGAAATGAGGTCGGTGCTAGACTTCCAGAGGATAATTGGAGGCTATTGAGGGTTCCAGATGGGGTGCAGGAGCTTAATGAGCAAGGTGAAAACACAGTGGACACAAGGGAGCAAGTAGCAAGCAAAGGTTATCATTATTGGAGATGGGATGAGTTTAAATAGAGGCATGCGTTCAATTTGATCCACTGATTTTCAACCACTCCCATCCTCTAGCCGAGGTTTAACCTAGGGGATAGGATGGGAAATCAAATCATCGTTGGGGGCTTCGTGGTCTAGAAGGGGAGTGGATCACACGTAGATTTACACTAGCCAATGAGAGGTGCTGATCTAGTGCACCATTGGTGAAAGGACAAGTCTATCCTTCATTGGTTGATACTGACCTAGGGCATTTGTGTGCTTCATCCACGCAACATGGCCATGATATCAAGCCACAATGGTCTTAAGACAGATCACTTGCAAGGAAAGTAGGCCCATTCCACCAAGCATCCATGTCATGAATGGGCTTGATAGGTTGGTTTTGGTGGGCTTTGGGTTAGGTTGGGTTATGTTGGATGTAATTGGCATTTAAGTAAGGTTTTGGGTGAAGAGAGTGGTTGTGCTGACCAACCATTTGGAGCAGGTTCTACTAGAGAAGTTTATTGCTAACCAACTATGAAAACTAGGGTGTCTACACAAGCATTTAATGACCTTGTCCCCCCCACTTTCGAGCACTATAGCAAACCCACCCCGAAGTAGCACTGTCGCTAGCCGCAACACTAGAGGTACAACCTCTCATTTAGGTAAGCATCCCTGCTAGTAGTATATTTCTCTTCTTTTCATCCTCTATATTGCTTCATCATCACATCATTGCATGGATTCCCACTACAATTGTTCTCATTATATCATTAGTTGGTCGACAATGAGCTCACTATCCACATAAGGCCAATGGCCTTTGAGTGTGGATGGTGGCTCACCCAGGCATGTTTTCCTCCTCCTTGCTCCTCCACAATGCTTGAGGCATGCTCACGATCGAGGAATTCGCCTCCACAAACCAATCACCAAGCTAGCAGTGAAGAAAAAAAAAGCAACGACAAAATGGGATAATGGACATTGATAAGCATATTATTGTTACATATTTCATGTCCCATATTTATCTATTTTGTATATAAATAATGCTACTCAAGGTGCTTCATGTAAATTTTGTATAAACTTGATGACTTGAGAAAAATTAAGAAAAAAAGAAGGAAGAGAAAAGAATAAAAGCTAAAAAGAAATCGACGGTAGTAAAAAGTATTTTGAAATAGAAAAGAAAAGATATTTTTGACCCAGTCTTTGCTGTTTACAATCTCTAGAAAGAAATATTTTGTATTCAAAATTCAAAGTCAAATTTTGTATTTAGATTTATCTCTAACATAAGGAAGTCCTTGTAAGTCTATAAAAGGACCCCTAATGTTGATCTTGGAAGATTATCTTCCACCTTTAGGCTTAGGATGTTTTTCTATTGTTGTGGGAGATCTTCAAGTTCCTTTAGTGTAATCTCAAGTTTTATTGATGTAAGTTTATTTTTCATCTCAATTATGTCTTGCACTTCACCTTCTTCATTTCTTATTTCGATGTTTTTTGTTATCATGTTAGACGAAATCACTACTTACATCTAGGATTCTTCAAGTTAGATCTAGGATATGATTGCAATATTTAATCTCATCTTATCTTCTATGCTTCATAATTATTGACTCTTTCTTATTATCTACTTTTGGAATTATATTTTGATAGATCATTGTTAATCACGTATTCTCGTGATGTATACTTAATGATTTGCGCTTAAAAATAAAAAAAACATTTCATATATCTTTTTATCATGGTATATTATGCTAACATGCATCTTGATAGATCATTATTGAATCATATTTCTTTATAATTTATCCTTGTTATTGACATGTTAGATCTCGATATTGCATAGTAGGTGGTGGACCTTCATGCATTATTCTTGTTTAATAATAATCCTTGATAATTTGAACTTGTTGCAAAAGATGAGATGAATTATATATTTGTATGACCCACTATGATCTAATGGATAGAAACTCTAGATGTGCTTTTTACTATTAATAGTTTCTTTGTGATTTCCTTTTTCTTATTTAGTTTTAAATATAATCCATCATCATCTCTCTTACTTTTCTAATTTACATTTCATAGTCAAAGTTTTAAAAGTCATGAATCTTTGTGAAATCAACCTGTACTTACATACGTACTACATAGTATGTCGTGCACTTGTAGTTAAGTAAAACGTTTACATCATGTTTGTGGTGTCATTACCACAAACTCGTTGTATTTTTTGGGTTTTGATTGTGATTATTCGGATTATTTTTAATTTTAGTATACATAGGAGTCATCATGTCAAGTCTTGCATCAAAAGTTTGTCTTCAGTCATGTTCATAATGTAGGATTTCTGTTTTAGATATTTAAGATTGTAGGATATAACACAAGAAAAAAAGAGCATGTAGGAAGAATTTTGAAGGATTTTGTTGCTATATGGATACCTAGGAGGCACTGGAAAACTGTACTGATGCTTGGAAGGTGCCCATATTTTTATAGATATTGTCAATTTTTGTAGATCGGTTTGTTTCAACCTTTCAATAAATATCTATAGTCAGATTCTAATATTATTCTCTAATCATTAATTTAAAATACGTGAAACTTGAACATTAAAAAAAGTCCTATATTACAAGATTAGAATCCTATACTTGCCTATTTAAGTCATTCATCATTTAGGAGGTGTCTAGATTTCTAGGTCAACCTTAGAGTTAGGATTTTTTTGTGTGCCTTGTGTGTTTAGATTAGGGTTAGCATCAATTCATCCCTCATCTATCTTTAGATTTAAGTATCTTCTCATCTATCTAGATTCTCATCTAATTTAGGATTCGTTAGTCTATCAAGTTGGGTCAAAATATGCATGCCAATATGTGTTAGAGACCATATCCATCGTTTGGTTAGTTTAAAGCCCAACCCATTTGAGCATTTTCAAATTGATAATGAATATACAAAGATGGATGAAATAATCAATCAACAATCTCGTCAAGAAAGATATTACCCTGTTAAAACAGCCCAACCTTCATGCATTATAATGCCTTCACCTAATGGAAATAATTTTAAGCTTAAAGTCTATTACATTAATATGTTTCCAAAATTTAGTGGAGAAGGGGATGCCTATCTTTTTGTTAGGGAGCTTGAGGAAATATGTACAATCATTAAGTTACAACAATTATCTGATGATGATTAAATTAAGATTCATATCATTTGCACTTAAGGATGGGATAAAGATGTCACTATATAGTCTCCCTGTTGCTTCGATAAGCAAATGGAATGATTTTGTGAGAGTTTCTTGAAGAAATATTTTCCATATCATAAGTCCAAACAACTTAGGAAAGAAATTAATGGATTCAAGCAAGTAGATTCTGAACCATTTTGGAAATACCTAGAGAAGTTTAATGATCTTTTAGCTCAATGCCCACACCATAGAGTTGAAAAGTAGAGATTGTGTCAAATTGTTTATGAAGGACTAAATTAATCATCTAGGACATTATTGGAATCTATATGTTAAGGGAATTTCATGTGAAAAAGTGAACACTAGACTTGGGCGTTTTTAGAAGAGATAGTTGAGAAAACAGTTTAACTGGAAGACACTAGTGATACTACTACACCTTCTAGAGGGAAACATGTAGTAGAAACAGTCGTTGCCAATCAAGCAAAAATAGCTACCTTGGTACATAGAATTGAAGCCCTTGAGCTTCAAAATTGTTCCATTGTGAGTCAAGTTTCACAATCCAACATTATTTGCACAAGATGCCAAGCATCTAATCATCTTGTTGAAAAATGTCCATTCATGAGTCCAACAATTAATGAAACTGAGCAAGCCAATGTGGCCTTTCAAAAGCAAAGTCATGATCCCTATACCCCCACCTACAATCCTAGATGGAGGAACCATCCTAATTTTTCATGGACCTATAAGGATCACATCAAATTGGGCCCAATCTAAATCAAGCAAGTCACAATCAGACTAGACCTTATTACAGTCAGGGTCCAGATGTTAATCCACCTTTTCAACCACCATGCTTTGAAGATAAAAAGATCAATTCTTTAGAAAAGAGTCTAGAGATATTTATTAGGCTCACACACAATTTCATGAGTTCCATGGGTGTATCTCTTACAGCCAATACCCAAGCCATAGCTTGTTTCTGATGTAGATGGGTTAGCTAGCAACCACTACAGGAGAGAGGGAAAAATGAAAGTTTCCAAGCCAACCTGAGGTAAACCCAAAGGGCAAAAATCCAAATTTATCCCAATAGGCCCATCAAGTTAATGTGCTTAATGATCTCTAGACAAACACAATAAACTCAATCATCTCTTTGAGATTAGAAACTATGTTAACAACCATGTTTTCATGCCTGATTTGACTCAGAAAGATCCACCATCTAACTCAAGCCCCAACTATCAATCCATCCCAAGCTAGTCTGATGAGCCCTTAGTTTCTAAGTCAAGTCAACCCATTCAGCCATAACCACCATTTCCAAATAGACTTAGGTCTAGGAAAATGACTAACATGGATAAGGTTAGACAAATCATTGAGCTAGTCAGAGTCAACATTCCACTTCTAGATGTGATCCAACAGGTGCCCATGTATGAAAAATATCTAAAAGACCTATGTACCGAGAAGAAAACTACCCAAGTGCCAAAGAAGTCATTTCTTGCTGCCACTGTCAACTCCATATTGACGAGTCCAATGCCAACAAAGCAAAAGGACCTAGGTTTTCAATTTGTTTCTTGTGTTATTGGTAATTTTGATATTGATAATGCACTCCTGAACCTTGGTGCAAGTATTAACGTAATTCCTTACCCTATCTATAAGCAATTAGGATTAGGAGAACTCAAGCCTACTTCTGTTACAATACAATTCGCATATAAGTCCATAAAAAAGCCAATGGAGATAGTACAAAATGTCCTTGTGAAGATTGGGAGAATCATATATCTTGTGAATTTCATTGTTCTAGAAGCTCGACCTTTCTCAAACCCTAATGGTAAAATGCATCAAACACCTTGATCAATTGTCGGAATGGTATGTTGAAGCTCACATTTGGGAACATGATGACAAAACTTAATGTATTCAAGATAGATAATTAATCCATGCACTCTCATTAAAATCCCAAAGTTCTGCATATGGGACTTAGACCCAAAACTAAGTCTAAGTCGAAGTCTAAGAATTCCAACAAGAGTAAAAAGGCCTAAGTAGAGAGCATACTGGAAAGGACTGTGAGCAAATAATTAATGTTGGAATTAAACCACTTCCTATCCCTCATGAGCCCAACTTGAGTCATCATTTTCATCTAATGATGAACCCATTGGTTCTACTATCTACATTCCACCTTATTATTCGGATCTTGTCACTAAATTAGCTCATACTCCATCGTACATAGACATTCAACCATGGACTCAAAATGCATATGAGGAAGATGGAGTCTTTATAGCCTCTTTTATAGAGGACGATATTTCTGAATTAACAGAAGATGAACTGAAATGGTTTTTGAAAAAGAGGGAAGAAGTTTGGAAGGCTAGGCCTCCACCTAAATTGTGAAACTTAATTTTTTTTAAATCTTGTAAATATGTATCTATTTTTCTCTCTCTTAGCAGCAAGAGTACTTCATCTTCAATCATGTAACATTGTCCTTATTTCATTTCAATTCATTGATCATATTATATTTATTGCATACATTGAGAACAACGCATAGTTTAGGTGTAAAGGGATTCTTCTTTGTGTATTTTTCAGTTTTTTTAGTTGTTGGGTGTCTTTTCATTTCTCTCCTTTCCAAAAATAAAGTGTTTTAGGTTATTTGACTTTTTTTTATTTCTTCCATGAAAAAAATTTTAAAAAGGAAACAATGGTAAAAATAGGAACTATCCACATCAATCTAATCAATTAGGAGTAAATGAGTAACCTATTATTGAAGTTCAAAGATATGATTGAGTAATTTAGGACGCTATGATTCAAAGAGTAGAGACAAAATCTAAATAATAGCATCATCTAAAGTATCTATAACTTATATATACTGTATTATGCATTGTCACTCTAGTCCTTAATTATGGAGTATAAAGGAAGGCCTGAACACCTTAGCCATACAATAAAAAAGAAGCCCTCTAATCATTGAGTAGCTGGGTATCATGCCTCAGTAAGAAATGGTATTCACATGAAAAGGTGATTATAGGAAAAAAAAAGATTAATAACATCCAATAATCACTAAGTAACTAGTTATCGTGGCTTAGTAAGCATTGGTATTCACAAGAAAAGGTGATTGGAGGATGAAAAAAAGAAGTTTTGCCTTTGAAGCCTTGGCTACTCAAGTGATTAAGTCCATAAGGGTGTCTTCACATCTGGTGACCTAAAACCATCTTGTTTGGGATCCACTTACCTAAACCTAGCTAAATGGGTAGCTAAGAATAAAGTCCAAGAAAGCAAGACACTAGGAAATGAAATAAAATTACAAAGGTGGTAAGCTTAGACTTGATTACCCATGCTAAGGCCTGTTTCACAAACACATGGTACAATGAGCAAATTTTTAAGAAGATGATGTGAGAAATAAGACAGAGACTCTATGATGACAAGATGAGGGTTCTCAACAAAGGTTAAACTATAGGATTAAGGCACTGGGAAACTTTGGATCTTTTTAGTGGATTAGATTAATGTGGATACTTTAGAAAATGTCCTTGTCTTTATTCCTTAATCTCTTTTCCTTTGGGATTTTATGAGTAGATCCATTGCAAACCTTCATGAGATATCACTCGTCCACTAAAGCAACTTAGGGGTTTAAAGGCTTGTTGCATGTGCTAAGTGTAATCGGGATTCCTACAAAAGTGAGTTAGGATTTTCTTGCTTTTCATATGTTAGGTTAAGTTAGTTTTGCTCAGAGACTAGCAAAAGATAGGTATGGGGGTATTTGACAAGCACATTGTTGTTACATATTTCATGTCCCATATTTATCTATTTTGTATATAAACCATGCTACATGAGGTGTTTTGTGTAAATTTTGTAGAAACCTGAGGATTTGAGAAGAATTGAGAAAATACAGGAAGATTAATGAATAAAAGCTAAAAAGAAATTCAAAAGTTGTCAAAGATATTTTGAAGTGGAAAAGAAAAGATATTTTTGGCCTAGTCATTGCTTTTTACAATCTCTAGTTAGAAATATCTTGTATTCAAAATTCAAAATCAAATTTTATATTCAGATTTATCTCTAACATAAGGAAGTCTTTGTAAGTCTATAAAAGGACCCTTTATGTAGATCTTGAGAGATCAACTTCCACCTTTAAGCTTAGACTATTTTTCTTTTGTTGTGGAAGATCTTTAGGTTCCTTTAGTGTAATCACAAGTTTCATTAATATAAGTTTATTTTTCATCTCAATTATGTCTTGCAGTTCTCCTTCTTCATCTCTTATTACGATGTTTTTCATTATCATACTAGGCTAAATCACTCTTTACATTTATGGTTCTTAATGTTAGATCAAGGATATGATTGTAATTTTTAATCTCATCTCATCTTCTATGTTTCATAATTATTGACTCTTTCTTATTATCTACTTTTGGAATTATATTTTGATAGATCATTGTTAATCACGTATTCACATGGTCTATACTTAATGATTGTTGCTTAAAAATAAGAAACGTTTCATATATCTTTTTATCATGGTATATTATGCTAACACGCATCTTGATAGATCATTATAGAATCATGTTTCTTTATAATTTATTCTTGTTATTGACATGTTAGATCTTGATATTGCATAGAAGGTGTTAGACCTTCATACATTATTCTTGTTTAATAATAATCCTTGATAATTAGAACTTGTTGCAAAAGATGAGATGAATTATATATTTGTATGATCGACAATGATTTAATGGATAGAAACTCTAGATGTGCTTTTTAATATTGATAGTTTCTTTGTAATTTCCTTTCTCTTATTTAGTTTTAAATATAATCCATCATCATCTCTCTTACTTTTCTAATTCACATACCACAATCAAAGTTTTAAAAGTCACGAGTCTCTATGGGACCAAGCAACACAACTCACTATGTGGTTTTCATGTGCCTATGTATTTTTCCATCGATTTTGGCCAGTAAGGCCTAGTTTTGAGGAATTGGTGGTTTTCTGGTGATTCTAGTGACTTTTCTGATGAATAAAATAGTTTTGAAAATTGATTTAAAGTCTAGTGAGATTTATATCACTAGTTTTAGTTTGGTTTCTCGTAGCTTTTCGTGAGATATATGTTGGATGACTTTCTAATCAAACACGCATGTTTTTCTTGTGCTTTTCAGTTGCAAGTGTAGACGATTAGCGGTGTAGTACTAGTGCATATAGTCGATGTCACTAACTGCATGCTATAGGTTCTTGGTAATCTAAATGCCTTTAATTAGCCTTTAATTATTCTATAAAAGTAGGCATTTAATTATGTTTAATTTTAATTTGGCTAATGAATTTAGTGGTAACAACTGGGTTGTTACACAAAGCCATTAGATGAATAAAAATTTATTAAAATTAGAAGGATTTTAGGAATTTGCACACTAAAAGATGTATTTTAAAAATATCTCTGACCTAGTATACCAAAAATTTTCAACCTACCGATTTGCGTACAAGTTATTTTATCTATGGACATTTCGGTCTACCATTTTTGGGCAGTCAATTGAATGAGTTCTTAGTTTATTACTCTGAATCATTAAAATGGCATACCAAAATATTTTGGTATACGGATTTTGTCATTTTAGGTCAAATAAACCCGTTCAATCCCTATTTCTAAATAGCAACTTCTAATTTCTTTCTCTCCTCCACAACCCTGTCATCCCCCCTCATCCTTTCTCCTCCTCACCTCTACCTCCTCTAAATCTCGCCTCCCCTCCTCATTATTTTCATCCCTCCTTTCCATTTTTCATCAAACTAGACCTCCTCATAACAACCATTCCTTTATCACCTCCGTCTTCTTCTCCATCGACTCCTCATGGCACCAAAGAAATTTCAAGTTGTGAAAGGCAAATAGAAGCATGCTCCATCAACTTCCTCTTCGGAGGAGACTACCTATAGTGGAAAATGGTTCTACTTCATTGATGAAGCTGCTGTGAAGACCCACAATGAAAGATTTGCAAATTGGGAAGTTTTAACCAAAAGGAAGGTATGCTTTCATGACTTAGGTGATCTAATTGTTTTTCTCCATGTTCAAATGCTTGTTCCATTCCTTACCACAATCACTAATAATCACTACTATCCACACCTAGTGTCCCATTTCTATGCAAGCCTCGGAATCTCAAAATATGTATGTGAGTCAGTTGTTTTAGGAACTACCTTACCATTTGAAGGAAAAAAGGACTGCATAGAGTGTTCCGGCGATGGTCGAGTGGGGCTCCGGCGATGGTCATGCAGGAGAATCACTGTAAGTATATCTCTCAACTATGTCTTCTTCTCTATTTATAGGGGACCCTTGACCATCCCACCGCCCTCCACCAACGGCTCCCCTTTCAGCCGTTTCATTTCCGACCATAAAGGCCTGGTAACCGCCGTATTCAACACGGCCAAGAATGGGTGAAACGGTCATCTGTTTCACCTTTCATTTGAAATGGTCTTCAATGACCATTACTGACCATTACTCACATCTCCCACTTGGTCATGAAGACCATGCACAATTTCCATGCACAGAGATGAGGACACAGTTGAGAGATACTTACAGTGATTCTCCTGCTTGACCATCGCGGGAGTCCCACTCGACCATCACCAGAACACTCTTTGCAGTCCTTTTTCCATTCAAGTGGTATCAGAGCTACCGTGCCAGGGCTCGCCGCGCCACCGCCGCAGCATCCCCGCGGTGCCAGAGCTCACTACGCCACCGCCGCTGCATCCCCGTGGTGCCCGAGCTCGCCGTGCGTCACCGCTGCTCCCCGCGTGCCCCTGTTCCGCGTCGCCGTCGCTGCTCCCCATGCCATGTCACCCGCTCGCCGCGAACCTCCCCTCGCCGCGAGCTCCCCACGCTTGCCGCCGCTACCTCCCAGCGAGAGATCGCACGCCGCTACCTCACCGCTACTCCTCGCACGCTGTCTTCCCCACGTGCGCCCCTAATTTGCATCGCCGCTGCCTCCCCGTGCGAGAGCCCAGATTGCCACTGCCACCCCGCGCGAGAGCCCAGATCGCCGTTGCCTCCCCGCACGAGAGCCCAAATCACCATGCCCTCTCACTCCCATTTTTTCTGCACGTGACTTGGTGGAGGTCAGGTTACATATTTTTGGGGTGGGATAATTGCATGTTAATAAATAAAAAAAAGGGGGTAGTGGGGTGTTGGCTTGCCTGGGTGCCCAGTACCGGGTCTCGCCAACCGTGTCGTGTGGATGCACCCTTGCCAGTGGTCGGTCCAAGGCCCCCTTTGGACACCATTGGACGTGGAAAAGCGAGATGCATCCAAAGGTGCGTCGTGTCGGGTGAGTGCCTTGGAGGCGCCCTGTGCACCACACCTACTCACGGTGCACCACGCGTGCGGAGTGTTGGCCTTGCAATAATGTTGTGGCACTGGTGCCCATGGACGTACTGAGCGATGCATAGAGTGTACCCCACGTCCCACCGACCGAGCGCGTATCGTGCTCGTGCATCGTGCTGCATCCTTGAGCGTCGAGCTTGTGCTTGTGTCGAGCACGCTCTCGCCAAGGAGCAGTTGTCCCAATCCGGTTGACCGTTGCATGGTCATGTGGCTCGTGCATGGGCTAACGGTGCGGGTACCGTGCACGACACGTTCGGCATTCGCGTGCGCCGTGCATCAGAGGTGGCATGGGCTTGTTGGTGCATTGATGCACTCTACGGTCTATGGGTACATCGTGGTGCACGGTGTCTTGCTCGATGCATGCCCTACGAGAAGCGGCTCTGTGGTTGGTGCTGTGGCTTTTCGGAGCCGTTTTGTCAAAATGGCGGAGTGAAAGGGCACGGCGATTGTAACCATGCCGGCGAGGAGATTCCGCAAAAGAATGCGAAATCGGTCGGCAAAATCACGTCGAAAAACAAAACAAATGCAAAATGCAGGAGTCGCCACCTAGTCTATTATGGAAGACAAGGAAAACCATATACATGAAAAATCATGCAAAAAAACAATAAGGACAAGTCTGCGAAAACCAAATAAAGATGTGGGTAAGGATCCCTGTTACGCACGAGGAAGGTGTTAGGCAACCTCGCACGCCCGATAAAATTGGTCTTCTATGATTTCTCCAATGAAATGTTGGCTTTTCAGCCTCTTGCTATACGCCTGGGGGCGATATGCCATGGCATGTTTTGTGCCTTATGCTAATGGGTGCATGATGTGTGGGGTGTGTCATATGCTCAGGAATATCACTCTTTTATCCCGGGCCAATCGTATAATGCAAGGATATTGCATAAGTGTAATCAAAGTTACATCATTCCAAGTGATTTATCATCTTCGCTCTATATGCAAATGCAAATGCAAGTAAAGCAATAAAACAACAAAAGATGCAAAGTGTGCCTTCCTAGTAAATCAAGGAGAAAAACCAGGGAAAATGCGGAGGAAACTGATTGAGAAAGCATGACAAAATCAAAGCATGCTGCATGCATAAAACAGGGCAGTGTGTTGGTTTAGTGCGCCAGATTGGTGAGTCAATCTGGTGCGCCACCTATGTGCGCCTAGGTGGGCCAGAAAGGTGCAAGGATCAAAAAAAGGCAAGATGCAATACCAAAGCTTGAAAAGATGCATTCAAGAAAGCTGAAATCTCTGTAAATGCATTCGGGAAAGCTCGTAAAGCTTTGAAGGAAAATAAATCAAAGGCATATGCTTTAAAACATGATTTAAATGTAAGTGTTGGTGAACCCTGTGTTCAAGGGCTTATAGCCTCACACAAAGCTACCCTAAATGCAACTAGATGAGGAAAACAAGATCATCCTAGCCTCTGGATTATGGGCTGGAGCACAAGCTTTCCG
>JAMKQA010039790.1:0-24599 GCA_024699735.1 Posidonia australis | reverse complement strand
AAATGGGCCCAAATAGGTTAAATGGGCCTAAATGGGCCTTGTGTGTTCAATTCGGGCTTGATGGGCTTCGTGGGCCTCCATGGGCCTAAGTGGGCCTTCATGGGCCCAATTGGGTTAAAGGGGCCCAAAAAGGTTAAATGGGCCTAAATATGTCTTGTGTGTCTAAGTGGGCTCAAATAGGGCTCAATGGGCCTAAGTGGGCCTTCATGGGCCCAATTGGGTTTCCATGAATTAAAAGGGCCTTGATAGGGTTAAAGCTCAGCCACCACATTCTTATTCTGCAAAATTAGAAATTTGAGGTGTCTACAACGCCTTTACTATAACAAGAGGCCACTACCCGACGGCTTACCGGAGGTAAGGTCGCCAGAGCTCTGGGGGGCAGAAGAGGGTCTACACTGATCAAGTGCATCAGCCTGGGATCAGAACCTCTAGGTGTCCCATGAAGAGACCCCGAGAGAGTTCGAAAGATAAAAAAGTTACCTTTCAAATCCAAAAATCTAGGGTAGCCAGAAGTAGAGGACGAAATGTATGCAAATATCACTGATCTAAAGGCATCAGCATAATCAGTATGTAAAGAACATGATACCATAATCTTAATCCAAGACGGCGATATAGATCTAGGAATATAGAAGCAGTTCACAGAAACATTAACATAAGAAGAGAAGAAAAATCGTAATAAGCATGGAGACGGACCGAAAGCAACCGTTACAGAGCCTGGCTGGGACGATAAGAGATCGTCCGAGGCGGGTCTGGCCTGAGAAGTGTCGGACGAGGGTTGGGGGGATTTCCCCCACCCGTCGGAGGCAGATCGGGGGGCAAAATGCAACGGGGGGGACTGCCTCTTCCGACTTCCCCTAAAAGGAAGCAACGTAGAGCACAGAGGGGGGTTAGATGTTACCCGTCGAGATGGCACCTTGCCAGCCGCAGAGCTCTCAGGGAGCGCTTCCCCGTCCAGAGCAGCCTTGCGAGAACGAAGGTTGTAGGGAGGTGGATCGCGGCGAGCGGAGGGAGGGCGTCGACCTGCCGCCATAGGGATCCCGGGAGGGGGAGCAGCCTGGAAAAGGAATCAAGACTTTAGGATTTTCGCAGGGGCGGTTGCAACTTTTTCCTATTTTCGCGAGAACTCAAGCAGCCATCTTTCAGATTTCTTTGTTTGCTGTTCTTTCAAGTTTTTCTTTTCTTTTTTTCCCCTTTTTTATCAAAATTAGCTCCAATAAAACCTCAGCCACTTACACCGACGCATTTACAGTACCACAACTACAACAGTTAGTATTCTAATTATTTTTTACCGTCACTATATTTCAATTATATTTCATCCTTGTATATGTTATCCTGCATCTAGAATTAATTCTCTTGTAAGGAATATTCAAATAGTTTGATATCCCAGTGCAGATCGGAATCACCTCCTTGATTGTTCATTTGTTGCATACAATCGAAATCTTGTTGCATCAGTGTATTTGAGGTCTTCCAGCTAGCAAGTTAGTTGTCTTTCATCAAGCTTTGTACTTGATCTCACATGGGACTAGTCAATCTCATGCCTTAGGGTGGTACATCCTGAAACAGCACTAGGTTGACTTGGCACAATGACATTATTGGTGTGATCAAATCTTTGTAACTTTATCAATTTCCAAATCAAACAAAACTTTGTGTGGCATATGTAAATGTCCCTCTTCCCATTCATTTAGATTTGATGGGTATAATTACCTTTCCTTGACGGGCAGGCCTGCTCATTATTTCCGGATCACAACCGGGTCCTTCCCATATACAGTCAAAAGCTTAAAGGGCTTGCTTCGTTCCTGTGGACTCTGGTTCAGCCCATGTGCATGGAATGGACCGCGTGTACCATGTGATTTCCTTGTAAATAAATGCAAAATCTACCCATACGAGTGCTGTCAAGTCAGATGCATGAATCCACCTGAAACGGAACCCAATCATCTTGGGAACTTCTGGTTGTGTGGATGAGATGTTACCAAGCCATTCTATTTCAGAAATATGTTAGTCAAGCTACAAGCATGTTTTCTTGTAGCATGAAAACCGGTTTTTTTTTTGTTTTTGTTTGTGAGAACGATCTGTCTAAATGATGCATTCAGATGGTTGTCAGAAAACATGCGTTTTAAATTTTAAATATACTTCTTAGAACTGTAGTTTAAGACCTCATGTTCAATTGATCTGTCTAAACGATCTGTTCATTGCTTCTCGCTCTCGTGCATCTTGCAGAAGTCACAGAAGTGTGTTTTTTATTTTATTTTGTGGCTATGTTTCTAGTGATAACAACCGATTACCAGACTTAACCAATATCTTGACTTCCAACTTAGTTAATTACTTCGTGGAATCCTGAATACAATCCTAAGCTAATCCCCATACTGATAGCTAGGATAAACCTTTACAACCACGTCTATGGTATGATTCATGCACACATGCTTAACTCCCTGTGTAGTCACAAGGTTGTCTTCCATTCCAAAAAATTTCTATCCATGAAACCAAATAATTCACTCAAAAAGAAATTACAGTGTAGCTGAACCCAACCCAGAGGACAACACAAAGTATTGATTGGGAAGGATCAACAACTGTGCGGTCATGTCCCCCCTGAGTTGGGCGACTCATGACAAGCCTGTCAACTACCTTTTTACCCTTTCAAGCTCATGTGGTACCCAACTTGCTTATAACATGCTAAACCTATTTGGGTGTTCATCTGTCCCTATCCCTGAAGTTCAGTCATTCCAAAACGGGTTTCAGAAGAATCACATTCGTTCAAATGAAGAAACATGAAATCACAGGATATGATGTCACATCAGGGCCCAGACTAGTGGTAGTTGCCTGTGATAATATTTTACATAACACCAGGATGGAGACAACAATGAAAAGCAGCTATTGATGTAATCCCACTTCCTTGTCTCACCATTGTAAGATACTGAATTAATCGAGATCGGTTATGGTCGATTGTCGTAAAGCTTTGATTACATGTGGTCGGTCTGGGTTTATTGATTTCCTCTTCAGATAAGAAGCCTGTTTTGCAATCCTAATCACCTGAAAGCTACCATGTAATCCCTTCCTTGTGTTTTGATTATAAACTGCAATCACTTGCTCATTTTCTATGCATTTGTTATTAGTATATATAGGTGAGTGAGAATTAAGTAGACCACCAATCAAGTATTCTTTAAATGGAGCTAAGATTTTCATATCTTCTTCACTATTCTACAAATTCGAACAAACAATCACTTGTGGCCGGCAGTGACCGACAGAAAGACAAATCTCATCTAATTTATACCTGTCCCTAATCCTACCTTTGTTTATTTCCTTCCTTCTCTATCTGTCGGACATGCTACTTCTTCATATGCTGATTGATTCCTTCTTCTTTTTTATCTCAAGATTCTTCAGCTACTCTTTACTGCATTACCTAACCAACAATTATTTGAGGATGAAAAAGAAAATATTTTGTTTTCATTCAGATGAGGAAGGGTACAGAGTATAAATGTGGATATAATTAATCGACATCGTGGAAGTTGACTTTCATGAAAATATTCTGTTGTGCTCTTCTGAATGCATAGGAGATTAAGCAATAGAATACATCCATAACACCATGTCTGGATTTCCAGAAAACACACACCATGTCTGACTGGTTTGATCTCATAACCAGCCCCAACATCAAGAAATCAATAGAACAAAGAGGAGATAATTATGAGAAGATTGAAGGCATTCCACGTGCAACAATTTCTTAATTTATGTAATAACATTCCACATGCAATTAAGTTGCCAGATCCATACCAGTATTTCCCCATGCTGCGACAGTAATGCCGGCCCCTGCCCTGGGATACGAGAATGGGAAAGGACAAGAACCATTGTTATTTCGTGGAACTGTAATATTTCATCTGAATGAGCTGGATAACACATAGGAGAAGAGCTTGTTGAGTGCCACAACATTCCTTCATGACATGCTTAATTTTCTAATTCTTTCAAAATTAAGAAATACTTGATGTTAATCTTGTCGATTCTAAACATAGAATTAAACATCGGTTTCGTGTCAAACTTTGGTTTGACAAAAATAAGAAATGTGTCGGCTGTCGATGGAAATATGATAAATTTTATTGAAATCCATAGAAAAAATAAAAAAACTTTGAATTTTAATTTGAAACTCTAGAATAAGTTAAAATAAGTAATAATCTACTTCACTGATTACTTAAATCAACTTTCTCAATATGTATCATATTAAAATACAGTAGATTGACCTAATACAAATATTTTGAAGTATAAATAATATATAAAATTGTTTAATAAATGTTTAAAAACAAAAGTACGAAGAAAAGTTACTTCATATATGTTTAATATCATAAAAATGTCTTGATTGATCAAAATTTTCTTCCGTACATCAATCATATCTATGTTCTATTCATAATAAATTTTTTGTCGAATTTGAGTTTCTCTCCACAACACATAGTTATTCTAATATATATGACTATAATATGTTTAGTATTCATTGATATAATAGTGTTATTGTGCCACTAACAGTTATATTAAGAATCTCATTGGTGGATATTATAGAATAAATATAGACTAAGGAATTCCTTGAGACTATCTAAGAATGTAAGAATGACTTGAAGGACGTTCAGGTGGTTACTCTTCATATTATATTAGAAAAGGTGCATAAGGAAAAAACGTGCTCATATCTTGTCTAGTTTATTCACTTTAAACATAAGAATATATGATTCTTGTCTAATCACTTTCAATATTATAATCTATTTCTCTAACAGAACCATCTCTATAAGAACTATAATCATAAGAATCTTTAAACTTATGATACTCAAAGAGTCAAGTGTGTCTAACAAAGATCCTCTTGTATGGTTGTTCCAAGAGTCTTTATCTAGTTGTTGATCACGACGACTCCTTTGTCGATAATAAATTTATAACTAGACTCCATCATTACTTCTGAGTCTCTGTTTATCCTTGTGGCTCTTCTATCACATAAGGTTGCATCTCCAATATCATCATCATTGTCGTTTGGTGGTTGTGTGCCATCATTATTTATGACATTGTCACCTCCTAAGCCTTGAGTATTTCCACGAGAGATGAGCTCATATATTTATCAACATTAATGTCTATTTCATTAACAATTTTAGAACATGGTCTACTTTATTCTTTATCTAGCCACTAAAGCTTAGGATCATTTTCTTCGTTATTATTATAAATATATACAAGATCTATTAGGTTTATATAGTTTTTATCTTCTTTCTCTTTGGCATGTTTTATTGTCAGCCACATGTTGTAGTACATAAATACCAAAACATTTAACCTTACAGTCTCTAATATATTTCTTCTCTTTATATGAAGTTAAACATGCTTTAATTTCATTCACAATCAGATACTATTACTGTATGAGATAAAACTTTTTCAGTAATATTCCTCAAATTTGGAGCATTTGTTCCATTTAACATCTATCATTCTCCTGAAATATGATATTTAATTATTAGCTATATTACGAAGTAATATTATGAAATAAAATAAATGATATTAAAAACATTACTTGGAGTCATTGTGTCACGAGAACGTATTGTATGTGACTCTCCAAATGATAGAAGTTCGTCCTTAGAGTACTTTATTTCATTGAAAGCTTGTACTTAAACATTAATATTAAGCTTTAATTTTTTTTATCACATCTTTAACAAATGCTAATAAATTAGTACATCTATTAAGTTAATGATTGTACTGGAACTGTAAATTTAAATAATATATTACATTGACAAAAAAACTCATTGAGCAAACAATTGTATAAAAAATTAAACATAATGATAATATGAATGTACATGAAATGCTTACCAACTTCATATAAAGAATGAAAAAGCATACTAGATCATTTGTCATCTATAATTTTAAAATATGCCTTAGATGATTTGTATATTGCATTAGTCGCAATATCTTTCATCAATCTCATAATCTCATATAAGAAATTCATGATAGCTTTCTTATAACCATCCACCAACTGAAGGACCTTCAAAATTGATTTCATAGTATTTACAGTCTTTTGACAATCCTTTAAAAAATGTATATTAATTATAATTAGATTTATTATCCTACAAATTGGACTTTCACTCTCATGGTATTTGTACCACTGTTGTGAATTGAACATATTCTTCAGTCCATTTCTTTGATTAAGCATACTTTGAAGAGCAATATAATTTGTTGTAAATTGAATAACCCTTAGACGAATCAAATAACTACTGCAACACTTAGATGACCTCATTAAAGTTAGTAAAAATGAGTGATTGTAAATAAAATTTGTTACAACTTTTGCATCTTTTACTGTTTTCTCCATCAACTTCATCTTATCGAAGTCCTTAAGCATTAGGTTAATATAGTAAACTACACGTGGTGCCAATATATGTCATACTTTTCCATAATCTTGGAACTAACATTTTTAAAATTATTTCCATTGTCAATCACAATCTACACTATGTTTGTTTTTCCCCTTGTTTAAAGTCTTTTTCCAATTACTTGTATATGTACTTATAATATCTGATAGTCTCAGAAGTATTAATGGACTTTAAGAAAATGGTACAACTATCACAGTAAACCATGAATTTGATGATATGTTTCCTTGTGGTACTTGTCTAACCATCATACATGACAGTCACCTCATAGATTAGTCATTGTCGTTTCAAGTCATTAATGTAGGTTTCTAATTCTTTCTTCTCTAATTTAAGGTACTATTCATGATGTCATGCTCATTTGATGTCTTTACTCCTATACCTTCTTTTGCTGCAACATCTAGCATATGTTGCAGATAAAGTCCTTTTGTTGTTTTTGCAAGGATATCATTGAAGAACATATATTTTGCTACAATCTGACCAACTTTTTTCCTAGTATTTCCAAAAATACCTTTAATTGTCTTCTACTTTAAGGCTTCTTTGTTAACTGTAGCTACATCTGAATTGTTGTATCTTTGACTATACGTTCTGAACTTTCTAATAATACCTTTACCTTTATCCTTCTGTGTACTTTGAATGCCACTGCTACTATCATTTTCACTTCCCTTGTAAGTACGAGTATTACCGATCCCAAAGAATCTTTGAATTTCTTCTCTATGTTATTCTTTATTTTTAGACTTTATTATTACTCTTCTATATATTTCTCTGTCTTTGATCTAAAGTATCTCAGTGTGCAAGATAAATTCTGTCATCATCTGAATTTAATATGAGAATAGCACAAGAAGTATCTTTATTGAAGAAAATCTTGTTGAACCTTTATTCTCTTCTCTTCCTGTCACTTTTTTTTTACTTTAGTGTTCTTTAATAGCTCTTTCATTTGAGTAGAAATTACATATGGGTACAATTTACACTTACTTATATTGTTTTATTCACCAAAAAAGAATTACTTTAATCTTGTTATTCCTCCACTCTTTATTTGATTGTTATAATATTTGCATCGTATTTTTTTATCTATCATTGTCAATGGAATATATATGCAATCAACCTGTATTGTCTAATTTAAATGCTGTTGTATCATTACAACCTTCACTATTTTTAAATCCTGAAAAATCTGATATTATGAAGGCTAAAAATAAAAGATAATTGTCATTAAGTTAATGAAATAATATATTCAAATATATTTTTTATTTTCTACATGTTTTAGTGTTTTTTTGCAATCATTTCTGATTTTTTTTCAAAATTTCCTAATTTTTTCATTAATTATGAACTATTTTGATTTTTTTTATATTATAAATATTTACTGATTTATAGAATTATTAGGTTAGATTTATAATCTATGTAATAAACATGAAATATTATTAGGTTAGATCCTAATTTTTTAATTAATTACAAAATAAACATGAAAATTCCTTAGATCTATATAAAAACCTTAGATCTATGTAAAAACATGATTATTAGGTTAGATCTATACATTACATAAATAAATTATATAATTATATATCAAATTATTAACATCAATGTCCAAAATAGCGAAATAAACTTAAAAAAACCTTAGATTTATGTAATATTATGTTAGATCTAACATACATCTAGGTTTATACTTAAGATCTACATGTAAACTTAAGCAAAAACATGAAATTGCATATAAAAAACTAAAATTTAGCTTAATATATTGAAAAGAGACAAGGAAATGAATTATACATTTATACATAGATGAGAACGATGAGAGAAAAAGGAAAGAGAATGTGGAGGAGAGGAGCAACAACTGGTGACGACTCAAGATGTAGTAGCAAGTAGCAAAGCAACGCCTGTGACAGAAGGAAAGCAAAACTATAATAAGGAGCCAATGTGTCGTCTGTGTTAGTAGAATTACAGTTCATGTCGACCAACACAGGCTCAACTCAACATACTTTTTACATTGAGTCAACCGATACGAATCGATACTCTGACATGCATCAACATACACCACTGACATATCGTATTTCCCAACCTACTTATATATTTCGTATCTAACAGTTTAGAAACCGACACGTGTTGATGTTGAATTCTATGATTCTAAACTTGGAATGGACGGCACAATATACTGGTTGAATACTTGAGTGGTTATTGGATATATGTATTTGCCATTCACAGACGTATGCGGTGGGATCATTTCAAGGTTTTGTTGAATGTGGGTGTGGATAAGAATAGATTTCCAGTAAAGTGTCACCATTCGCTTGTGTAGTACGGAGAACTCCATTTCAACAAACTCATCCGCATGAATATCAAGCACTAATATCTCATCTAAGAAATCAATCAGTTAACTGCAATCAAGTACAGTCCGTTTTCAAGTCCTTCACATTATATGAGAAATGAAGAAAATGTAGAGAGAGAATAAGTCTAGATATTTGATTCCATGGAGGAGTGGGCTATAGAATTTAAGGGCGGTACAGGTGAAGATGTATCCAATATTGTCTGATTTGATTCCATGAGGCTCCCAAGTCTTTGGTTCTCACCTCCCTTAATGCCCTTGCACATGGGGAGGTCTAGTCATCTATGCACCTCCTGATGATGAAATATTTAAGAAACTGCAAGTTGCCTGCATTTTTTGGATGTGTTATTAACTTCTTATTCTAGGAAGGGACAATTGATTAGATGGATTATGGATATCATGTATACTTTAGTAGTTTATTTTCTGTCGAGAGAAGTCAGAACCAGGAATTTTCCTCTCAGTTCTATAATATTGTAGGACAAAAACAAAAACAAAAACGTCGAAGTTGAACTTACTGAAACACTTTCATTTGATTTAATTTGGGATTTTTCCTTTTTCAGCTGGAGATCTATCTACAGATATTCTTATACTTAACACGCATCTTACTATAGGAGGAAAAGAATTATTATTACTAGCAGTGTTTTGATCATCTATCTAATGATGAAGTTCTCTGTGTTAACCAAAAGCAAGATCTTAGGTTGTTTCAAAGAATGCTTCTTTCTTATTCATTTCAAACAAATCCATTCCGTATGTGAAAAGTCTTCATATATACTGGGTTACAATAACTACTAATATGGTTAACCTCTTCAAGAACCTGTATATGTAGTTTGTAGCGTGCAATAGAGTGTGAAATCTGAATTTCTCCATGTTATATAATATACAAACACATATTATTCACAATGTCATCTTGATTGAAACATCAAGCCAACTACACAAAGCAATATTAATTATTACCTTGGAGTGGTAGAGGAGAATGACAGAAAAAAAGGATCATTTAATATATATGACAGAACATGATCCATCATCTATCCAAGGTAGTCTACTATCATAGACAATGGAACCAAACAAAGCCCCTTTGCTTTCAACTCTATAGCCTCATGAGTTGCCTTCTCAACAAAGTCCATTCCATGCATCTCCTTTGCCCTCAATTCCAAATGATCGGCAGACCCAAATCCTTTCGCCTAAGAAAATCCAACAAATATCAAAACAAAGACTGAGAAATGAAAAATCAACAGATCAATAAAAAGAGAATTACAAAGAAGAAATATGTAGAAGAAGTGATAAACCTCAGAGATGTGTCCATCACCATCTTTCTTCTTATAATCCACATCCAACTTACCCAAATCCCCTACCTTATCAACATGAACCAAAAACCACAAATCTTGTGAACATCGTAGAATACAAAAGAATAATATAGACTGGTAGGGCTTCTATTTTCTAACCTTAGGACTGCTGGCAGGAGAACTAGCAGTGTCTTTCAGGGAATCATCATCAACGTACCCTCTAGTAGTCTTCCTCTTCTTGAACCTCAACGTCTTAAAAGTTCCGGCCCCCATCGCAGGAGCACAAGAAGCAGCATCCGATACAAGGGAAGAATAAGATGGAGAAGACGACCCACCACCAACACAAGAGGAACAACTGCTTGTTTTTGCCTCTATCTTCTCGGATGCCATGAATTCCTCAAAGTAAGAAGTCCAACCACTCTCCTCAGAAGGTGGTGCACCGTCTTCTTCCTTGGAACATAGAGGCATGCCCACGGAGGAGAAAGTTGAACCTTCCATCAAGTGGTGCCTTTGCATGTTTGGAAGAACCCAAGCAATATATTTATACAACTCTAGCTTAACTCTCTCTTGCTCTGGAAGACATGAATAAAACTACCGAGAGAGAGAGAGAAGAACATGTATGGCATAAGGTGACTAATAGATTAGTGTTAGTGTGGGGGCCGGTTGGGGGTTGGAGGCAGTTGAAAACTTGAAAACAGTTGCTAGCAAATGGACTACAAAATGGCAGAACAAACGTGCAAAAGGTAATGGCAGTGACCTCAGGCTTCTTGACTAACCACAGCCATCTTTTGACAAAGCCATTCATTTACTTTTCTTCTTCTTGTTGTTTCTTTCCTTTACCTAAAAGTGATTTTTTTTTTTTCGTCTTCTTCTTCTACTTCTTGACTCTAGTATGTTCAACTTACGCATTGTCTTAAAGTACAGGAATTTTTTTTTTGGAAAACTTGGTAATTTTGAAGTGTCCCATATTTGAGAAGAACCCTTGGTCTCATGAATGAACAAAAATCTTGAATGGTTCTGAATTGCAGCTCATTATTCAATGAAAGTGGTTTTTGCAGAATCAATTTTCTCGCAGATTATAAAAGTACCTTTTGGGAAACATGATTGAGCGTAATTTATTGCTTATTTTTCTGTATCAATATATATATTTTTTGCTATTTGGAGGACATGTTCAACACTAAATTATTGCTTTCAAGCTGCTCGTATATTTAATTCAGTTTGTCAGAAGATCACATTGGTCCATCAATCACATCTACCAGTTAGATGTGCTAATCAGATAATTTGTCAGTTAGTCATAATCTTGTACACGGTTTCTTTTTCATTTAATGGAATTCAAGAATAGAGACTGAAGAGTCATGGGTCCCTAATGCAGTGAAGCAATTAGAATCTCTTACTCAAGGACAAATCCCCGTGAACCCATTGGTCTCTTCACACATGGAGTCTCTTGTTGCATCATGTGATCTATTTGGACTTTATCTTCTTCCACTTGCTGATACATACCACCTATCAATCCATGAGTCTAAGCCCACAGAAGATCTACAAGCTATACATGAAGATATCTTTTGTTTAGTTGGAGATTTAGTAAAGGTGATGTGATTTTCATGCTTTGTGTTTCAGCCAGAAGTTAAGGATGTATCTTCCACTAACAGGACAATGGGTCAATCTTAACCTTGGAGATTGAAAAGATACGGATAATCAAATGAAAAGGCTGAATCAGAAGTCTCTTGAAAAGTTTAAATAACTGTTTTTTATTCCTGTCTAAATAGTTACTTTTCTCTATAAAAAAGTTCATATTTTTGACAAAAATTCCTTAACTGATTTGCGATTAATTTCGTAGCTAAGATTTTCTGATGCAACTTTCGTTTTTCTATTCAGTTGGGCTAATTTCTTTTCTTTTCTTTTTGATTTGAAGCCAATGCATAAAAAAAGTGCATTTTTTTTAAAGCAAACTGCAAACTTGTTCATTTCAAATGCATAATTTTGAGTTGATGTTCTATATTTTCTTCATAAACTAACTATTCTCAGTTTTTATATATATTACATGTAACACAACTTGTCGTCATGGGTTCCTTGTTGTAGGCATTATTTTAGAAAAAAAAAAAAAGAAGGTTCAAAACTTAAGATTATCAAGGAAATAGTTGTAAGACTATAAGTGAGTCAAATATCACTACCAACTTGACATGATCTAACTTGTTGAGAATGATTAAGGGAAGAATTTTTTATACCTATGTATCCATTAGCTCGTCACTAGAAATTGCCCAATTATTGGATAGAACAAGGATTACATGCTACGAGTTACGTATTGACCTGTTTACCCAAGGATATATAGGTAATTCCACATCATAGCCGCATTTGTTTGTAGCTCCCATCCACTCCAAGCAATCTAATGTTCATGTGGGACAAGTGAGAGAAAGATCTCATCGAAAGTGAAGGATCCATTCTTTCAAATGCTTACAAGAGTTGGATACAGTACTTGCTCCAAATCCGTTATAGCAAACAAATGCAATTTAAATTCATTCACCTGTGACATATGTAGTTCCTCGAGTTCTTAACCTAAATATGTAGTAAACCTACTAAGCTTATTATTCGTTCAATCTTAAATTGCTCTCCCTCATGCAATTGTGCTTACTTTGCTTGGTGGTTGTTAGAGCTTAAGGAAAAGAAGAAACCACCATCCCTTGCTCATCACCATCATTCGTCGCTCACTACCACTTGGTGTCGTCACTCAACCTTGTTCATCACTGTTGTACCTTGCTCATCACCAATTCAATCGGATACATAGCCACTCACCACCACTTGCCACCATTGTTGATTGGAAAATGTCACTCGCCAATAATCCATTGTCTACCATGGTTTTTCTTATTTCTCTCCGTACCTTGAACGATCTCTATTTCAATTATAGGTCATCAAGCATGTAGATAAGTCAAATCCATTGCTCTATGTTAGACTCGATCTATTATTTTAAGTGCAGGTTTATATTTTAGGTCTGATTAGATCTGTTAACTCATAATCTGTTAATTTATACTATTAACAAGGTAAGTCATAGATTGAGTATATCATTGACTCCTGTTAATCCATTAGGTTAGGAGCTTTTTGGTAATTTTTCATAAAAATTAATTTAGCAAAAGCAAAGCCACCAAATCAAATTCTGAATTCCTTTAAAAAAAAGAATTAAAATATCCATTATGTCCCCCCTCTTATCTTTAATGTACCTCTTTTCTTCATTCTTTCTATTGGCAAAGCCAAGTGGGCTGGTGAGACGCAACTGGACTTTTGCAAAAAAACGTTATTATTGAGATTTCCCCGCAAAATTCACCAAAAACCCTTTTCGACGGCACAGCCTCCTCCTCCTCCTCACCCAAAACACACACACACACACACACACACATACTCTCTCTCTCTCTCTCTCTCGGCCTCCTCCTCCTCCTCCCGCTGGCATAGCCTCCTTCTCCTCCTCCTCCTCTTGCCGGCACAGACACAGCCTCCTCCTCCCCCTCCTCCTCTTCCTCCTCCTCCTCCCGCCAGCCGCGGGGCACAGCCTCCTCCTCCCGACCTCCCGCCGGCACAGCAGCCTCCTCCTCCTCCCAACCTTCCTCCGGCACAGCCTACTCCTCCTCCTCTTCCTCCCGCCGGGCACAGCCTCGTCCTCCTCGCTCCTCCTCCACCAGCCGGCACAGGCCGCATAGCCTCCTCCACTCCTCGGAGAAGTCTCGATACGTATGATTTTAAACATTTTGTCAACTGACTTTAGATTATTCCTGCTGATCCTGGCTTTAGTTTTTTCATGCATGTCAAGGCTTGGTGGCCAGTGACAAAGTTGGTTGTACACTAGTACTCAAGGAGCTCAGGTTTTGATATATTGGAATTGGAGTATGGGCTATTGCAGGTGAGAAATTAGTTGTGTGTTAATTATTTTAGAATTTTTTGGAGATAATTAATGAAGTTAAATTTTTCTGAGATTTCATACCTATGCTTTGTGCTTACTGTTTTTTTGTCTTGTTTGATAATATTTTCAGTTACTTGTTCCTTCATCCATGGATAAGTTCTTGATGAAAGGGAAAAAAGTACTATTGTAAATTTTTTTAAATTGTTGGATTCCTCCCATCTTGATGATATATTATGTTTGTTTGGAATTTTTATAAAAATGCTATATTTATTAGTAGCCCCATTAATGGCTTTGCCACTGTTCTCTCCTACCTTCTTCTGCCCTTCGTCTTCCTCTTCCTCTTCCTCCCGTCTTTCTCACAAAGGTGACGATGGTGGGGGTGACGAGGCACCAACGGTGGTGACGGTGCTTGCTGTTTCTAGGTAATTGACATCTTCTTCCTCCCATTGGTGATCCTTCTTATTCTTCTTTTCTTCCTTTTTCTGTGGTCTAGGGTTTTTCCCTCCGTGTTTCATAATGGGTTTAGGGTTTTAGACCTCATGGGGTTTTCTATTGCCGTCTTCCATCCGCACTTGTTCCGCCCTTCTTCTTCTGCCATCTTTGCCTGGGTTTTTGCCTGAAGAAAGATAAGGGGTCTTGGTTTTTTTTTGCGAAGGGGTTTTGATGTCACCTGTTGCCTTGCAATGGATGGTGTCCAAATACTTGCATCTGATTTTGAGAAAGAGGAAAAGGTAAAAACATGCACCTTGTGCCTTGTTAATGTTCAAAGAGAAAAAAATAAGGCTCTGATGATGGCTAGTTTACTGAAGGTATCTTGGAAAAATAAATTGGTTGAAATGGACTCTCTCTTTTTCTGATGGCAAGAATTGACTGATGTCATTGTTGATTCAATCTCTTTCTGGAACTCAACTCTATAATGAAATTATGCACTATGAAGATAGTTAATTTACTTAATGTTTGGAATTGTGATAAGAAATGAGGAAGAAATGGAGAAGAAGAAGAGATATAACTTCATGGGTATTTTTTGTAAACCCTGTCCTCGAGAGGGACAAGATTCTCTTTTAGTTCTCACTTCTCCTATTACTATTAACCAATAATGCATACTAATCGAAAATCATTTATTACATTAATAAGTCCAACAATTTCTTAGACTTCTAAAAAAACATCTTATTCATAAGAATTCTTAAATATTAAAGATCTAAGTACAAGTCTCATAACAATATAATCCTTTGAGTCTCATCCCCAAAAAACAAAACAAAACATATGATAATCCAAATGTTCTATAGATAAGGATGGCTCAACCTTAAAATCCTGGAACTTCAACGAATGTCGTTATGCTACTGCCTAACTTGAAAAATTGAATAAACAACAAAAGAAATTTAATGAGTCAAAAGACTCAGTGAGTGGGTCCATATCCCTCTACAGAGGATACACTTATCCTACATTCAAAATTTAAATAAGTTGTTACGAACTGAATGTCTTTACCATGAACAGAAATAATATTGATAAAACATATGCTTTGCAACTACGAAGGAATTCAATATGTCAACCATAATAATCTTAGAAATCATCTAGATCTTGATAATATAAGAAACACTTTTCTTGAGAAAATTAGGTCTTGTAAAACTCTTTGAATAAGCAGAAGAGAAGAAATCTATGTCTTTATTTATGTTTGTAAATAGGATTCTAAGAAAAACTCATTAAAAAAAAACTAGTATCTTTAAAAATAGATTCTCGTCAATCATAAGGACAAATCTCAATTTTGTAGTTAACGTAAACTTTGTGTTAATAACTCCTCATATGATATTTCTCTAGAAATCCGAAAGGTGTGCACATTGGGTATTTCAGTTTCACACTATATTTGTTATTACTAAGATGAAATTGGAGGTTTGAACCCCTTGTCCCTTATGGTGGACCCTCTGACATTCAAGTTAGTCTAATATGAAGCAACTCGCTTCGAGATGTTAAGAATGAAACTCAAGTAACACGATGATACTTGTCTAAATCTTGAAACCTTTGAAGTCAAACATATGGAAAAATATATATTCGAAATTCCTTCGTAAATGCCAATTTTCTGAGTATAAAACTTCCACTTGAAGACCAATTCTTCCATACATGCTTAAATAGAACTCAATCCCAAATTTAATACGGAATTCTTTCAAAATTCTAAATGCACTTGTTCACAAATTCTGTCATGCATTTGTTTGAGAATTCCCCAAAAGAAAAAACAGCATGTCTACAAATAAGAAAGGAAAACAGAACTTCCACTTGGCAAAATTCTGTCATGAAATTAAAAGAATTTCTAAGTGCAAGTGAAGAAAAAAATATTAGATCTACCATCTACATACTTTGGAATCAATGCTAGAAAAAAATAAGCCACCAAGTTATCAGATCTGTCATTTACAAGGACTGAAAACAACAATATATTTCCTTGTCAACTTCAACCAAAAGAAATAGACTTTCATAAGCAAATTTGTCTTTAGTTTAGATCTCACAATTTGCATTAATAAAAAAAATAGACAAGAAAATACCAGACACATCTATTGGTATTACGTGTGCAACAACTACACAACAAAAAAAAGAAATTGTATGAATCTGCGTAGATGAAATTATGCAGGTATACTAGACTTGTCATTTGAACTGAAACATATTTTAATTCACTACATACTAGAATATCACAATAGCACTTGTTACGAGTTTATTGTCGTTTTCAGATGCTTCCATACCTTAATCGATATATCATCATAACTAGAGTATTTAATAAAACTAAACCCACTTACCTGATAAAGTGATCTGGACTACTTCCCCAACGTTCGAGAATCTCCTCCTCTAGTACATTGTTTTCCTAAACAGAACACCATATACCTCAAATAAGAACTAAACCCAAATTGTATGCTCGGTACAAGAAGATTAAGACTAAGAAAAAAAACCCTAAATTTGTTACAACTAAAAACAAGCTATTTGATTCAAGAGTTAAAGAGAATAGGATATGATCAACTCTACGTCATCAGCACAACCCAAACCGCCCCCAACATGGCACCTACTTGCTAGGGCTCCTCCCTTTCCCTTCCACAGTTGATTTAAAGTGAGGAGGAGACGAGGAGGAAACAAGGAAACAAGGAGGGTAGTCCGACCACCCGCAGCCATCGCTAGCCAATTTCCCTCAAGTAATTGCTAGCAACACTCTCCCTTCTTTTCTTTTCTCCTCTTCCAGTGTTGTTACAGGAGAAGGGGAATTGAGAAGGAAGGAAAAAGAAAAGAAAGGAGGCGTCGAACGACAAGGGATGAAGAAATTTTGGGGTTTAAGGCTGAAGTGGGGGAAAAATTATGCTAGGCCCCTAAGTATATGTCGATATATATAAAGCTCAAAAAGAAAATTTTGGGGTGTTACAATTTTTTTTCTTAATTATTGTAAAATCTACTTCAACTCACAAAAGTACCAAAGTGATTGATTACGAAAGTTCAAAGTACCAAAGTTAAGAAATAGGGAAGAAAAGAGGAAGAAATAGAGAAAAATAAGGGATATAACGTTATGAGTATTTTCATTGAAAAATTATTGTAAAATATACTCTCATTAACAGAAGTATTAAAGTGATTGACGATAAAAATTCAAGGTACCAAAGTGATGTGTTTTGAAGTACAAGGTACTAACGTTAGTGATAGTACAAGATACTATTATGTAATTATCTTAAAAAAACCTACACTCTCAACTCCTCTCTGTTTGTGCCTCTCCCTTTTTGTTCCTTATCGGCACCTCTCTCCTACCAGCGGCCACCTCTCTTCGGCACCACCACCGGCAAACTCACACCATTACCGGCTGCCTCTCTCCGGCACCACCACCGGCAAACTTACACCACCACCAGCACCACCACTGGCCGCCTCTCCCCGGCACCTCCAGCACAGCATCACCACCGGCCTCACACCACCACAGCATCATCACCGACCTCTTTCCTGACTCTCCTCTGCAGCTTTTAGTGCTTTGCCTGCACTTTGCACACGTGCAAGGTGTAAATGCTTAGGTGCTACTGCACTATCAATCACTGGTAGTATTAAAATTTCAAGTTGCATTGTCTCTCTGGTTTTCTGCTCCAATTTCAATATTTGCATTAGAATTTAGGGATAATGTCTATTCTAGTGGTAATTCAAATTGAAGAATGAGCATCATACAATTTCGAAGGGCTGTGGTTGCTCTTTTGCAACTTTTAATGCTGTTTAAAACACTATAGAAGGTCATGAAGCTTTAGCTTTGAGATTGAGCTTTTCATACCTTGACCACACAAGTGTAATGCCATTCCCTCTTTTTTAGTTTGATCTTAGTTTCTTCATTCCATCTTTTTTGGTATCTATATTAAAAAGTAAGATGGTTTCACGTTGACAGTTGTCTAAGCTTTGATGCTTCCAATTGAATAGGTCATATGATTTGAGTTCCTTGTACATCGAAGAATTTTATTATTTACATGACGTGGAGCATGCCATTTATTTCAACTACACAAATAGGCTAGTAGCAGTGCATAGTGCAGCTTTTCTTTGTTGGATTTGCTCTTGTCCCATATACATTTGCAACCAGACATTGCATATGATAAGATGCATAAATTATGAATAGATTTTACCGATGGTATTCAAAGATGGGAATCTTTGCCTGACAAGAAAAGTTAATAAAATATGAAAGGACGGTCTCTTGATAGATGAAGGCTTCTTAGTTTGTCAATGGAATTGATCCTTTTCTCTGAACAGCACTTGAAAATGTTTTCCTTGATTTGTTTGCAGGACTTGCCATGGTTTGGGTTTGAGAAAAAAACCACCTGTTTGACCCACTTACAGCCCTAAGGGAGCTGATTTCTTCTCCACTTTCAACAAAAAGTAAGGTTTTTGCTTCTCCCAATATAAGTGTTTTTATTTTCAGTTTCAAACTGTAGCTTTTCATTAGAACCCATCTGATTTCTCCTCAAGGAAACGAGTTTTTCAGTTGTTTCAAGTTGATTTCTTATGCCATCATGGTTATAATGGGATTTCTAGGATTTTCCAGATGTTTTTTGGAGGGTGTAATGCAATGGGGGGATTTGTGCAAATCAGTTAGATAAATACACTAAAAACTAATCAGAAATCGAAGGATGGGAAGAAGGAAATCAAGGTTAGGTTGTCAGGAACGGATGGTACATGTGAGATTGTTCAATTGCCTACCCTTTTTCTTTGTAAGTTAAGATTTCTGTAATTATGATTTATTTGATTTTACCATTTGGAAATGATGTTTGGATCGTTAGCTATAATATTTTTTTTCTCCTATGATCATCATACAGAGAATTACCAAAATAAGGGTGTAAAATTGTTGATAACTATTGTGTTTGTTTTCAGAATATTTTGAAATTGCTCTGCCTTGAGCACATATGCTGGTACATGTTTTGTCAATGCTTTGTGGTACACTAGTGAATACCCATGTGTCTCCAAAACTATCAAAGGGTTTATCTTGTTTGTGGTTGATGAGATAATATCATCTTCCATCAATTTCTGGGAACACGTTCAGCAGGTTACAAGGAGGAAGAAATCTGGCCTTCTCTATACATGGCCTCTGAGAGGGCATTTATGGTATTGTCTTGTTCTATATTGCTTATTACACTAGTGAATACCCATGTGTCTCCAAAACTATCAAATAGAAATCATTATCTATCATCTTTCAAATGGAGTTGGTATGTTCTAAATTAGAAAGGATAATAAAGATTGTCAAAACGGTCTGGTCTAGTTGGTGCAACTGCAACTTAAAGAAAACAGTCACACAACGTAAACCCAGAAAAAAATTGACCCAAATGCTAAACCCTGTGACCTAGAAAGGGGAACAGTATAAGTGCATACAACCAATATGGTTGTATGCGGCCGAATTTATTTTCTTTTCAACCGACTAACCTTACAGATTTTACATACCGTAAACTACATGAGTTCAAATTCTCATTCCATTCTGATTGTCATAACTACATCTAAGGACCTCAATTTTTAGTAAAAATAGTAGAGTCATATGTTACACTCAAAGCAATGGCAAACTAAATTCCATAGAAAAGAATACAAAATGGATTAAATTAGAAAAAAATGTGTCACATATACCACTTGGTTGTATATGCACAAATAATACAGCACTACAGCCCCATTTTTGCCACTTAGATCCCCTTTCTTCCTCTCCTTCACGATCTACAATCTTTGATCCTTTCTGGAAGGAGGGAGGAGGAGGGGATTCCAGCTTGTGGAGGTGGATGTCTGTGGGTTGGGAAGGAGGGAAGGAGGGAAGGAGGAGGCATGGGAGGGAACTCCAGGTTGGGGAGGTGGATGTCAGTGGATTGGGAAGGAGGGAAAGAAGAGGCATCAGAGAACAAGGTGTCATCATTTCTTCTCGTTCTTCCTTGGTGAACCCATATACAAGTCTCTTCTATCGCTTCTTCATTTTCATATTCTTCTTCCTCTACCTCCTTTACCATCCTCTCCTTAACACTATATTTACCACTGCAACCCAACACCTGCACACCTCCTTTATGGCTTTACCATGACTTACTGATACACCTTTTCATCTCCTTTTTTTTTTGATCATTTGTGATCTTTTACATACATACAAACAATTATCTAAATCACTATGGTCTGTAAATGTAATAACCATCTCGATCTTAACTGTTTTGAGCTTATAATCAATCTGAATCTGTGCAAAACATCTTGTTTGGAGCTAATTGGTTTAGGACTTTTATGGTTATGATTGGTATTGTTAGAAATTTATTTCCAGTTTTCCATCTATTTTTCCTGAATTTATCTAATTCTATTGATGTCTTAATTATTTTTTATATGGCCATTTGGCTGAGGACTGGACCAGACTGGCCACAAGAACGGTTTGCAGCTGGTGTGGTTCTGAAACATGTATAGATTTCTTATATTGTATGGTTGTGTATACTGTTTTCCTTTTGCCTCGCAAATTCACCTAGATTTTTTAAGTAGGTTAGTGAGGTGATTTCTCCCTTTCTTCTCCTGATAGAAATGAAAATTTTGAAACCATTTGGAGCAACCTTGTGAAAAACTCAATTCCCTTTATTTAAATCTCTTCATCTCTGGAGAAGCAAACAAAATGGAATGATGATTTATAATGCGCAATATGATGTTATTTCACATCTTTTGGGTTTTCAGATAAAAAGTTTGATGTAATTTTTTCTGCAGGATTATAGCTCTTTCAGGCTTGTTGCAAAACTGCAGGTCATCTGAGCCCATATGGCTCTTTGCAGGGCACCACTTCCCCGACTTCTCCTCAACAATGTTTGTTGTATGCGCAATGCCCAAACCGTACTCCGGAACATCAATGTTACTGTACATGATGGCTCTGCTCTTGTTTTGACTGGTGCAAATGGCTCTGGGAAGACAACGTTTCTCCGAATGCTTGCTGGTTTTTCTCGTCCCTCTGCAGGTGAGATCCTTTGGAATGGACATGATATACAATCTCCTGGTGTCTTTCAACAGTATAAGCTGCAACTCAACTGGCTTTCCTTAAAGGATGCTGTAAAAGAGAAGTTAACTGTGTTAGAAAATGTTGAATGGTTTGAAGTTTTAGAAGGTAAATATGGGAAATCAAGAAAGGCTCTTGAGCTGATGGGTCTTGGTGGGCTTATAAATGAGAAGGCAAGGATGCTTTCCATGGGTCAAAGAAAACGGTTACAATTGGCAAGATTACTAGCAATCGATAGACCTATTTGGTTGCTTGATGAGCCTTCCGTTGCTTTAGACAATGAAGGGGTTCGACTGTTGGAGTATATAATAGCAGAGCATCGCAAGAAAGGTGGTATTGTCTTTGTCGCAACACACTTGCCAATTGAGATCGAGGATGCGATGACTCTAAGGCTTCCAGAAAGGTTTCCAAGGAGGATGACCCTTACTGATATGGTCCATTGAGTTTTCAATTTCCACACTTTTAAAAAGATTTACTTTTCCAAGACCGTGGCAGAGGCTTGTTTCATGCCAAAAACAACTTCAGTGGTCCAATGCCGATGTGATTTACATTTGGGAATAATTTTTACTGAGTGAAACCTCTTTTTGGATATTCACTGGCTTGAAAAGTCTGCTCACTTATCATTCTGATATAGACATAGTATGACAGCTTTTTCTTGGACCTATTTCAACAATTGGTGCAGCTGAATCTCCGAGTCTGTTACTATTAGATATGTTCAAGCTTTCTGGGACCAAACTGCTGCCTCAGCAACGGCTCAAAACCAGCCTCCTCAGCCTCTGCAGGCTCTGACCTCGAATATTGATCTTCTCCAAGATGAAGCTATGGCCGAACTAGAGGCCTTCAACATTGAAGAAGACCATGCCAACATGGAGGAATGGGGACTTATTGAAGATGAGGCAAATGATGGTGCTCAAGCTTGATTTACGATGTTGCCTATTGGGTGATGAAGCTGCTCCTTCATTGCACTTGAAGGACCTTTTGTCTTGGGTGCTTAATGCTGATGCATTTCACCCTGTTTTTATATCAAGAATGCACATATGTTTCTATCGTTAACTTTTTTTGCTTTCTGTGATCAGAAGCTTTGTATTATTTATCAAAGACTTTCTTTAGGATCTTTAAAGTTGTTGAGCTTGATATTATTTTCCTTCAAAAAACGACTATCAAATATATTCTAGTATCCTTTTTCTTTTTCAAATGACCATGCTAGACACTAACTGGTACCATTCCTTTCAAACCTCAATACCACTTATAACAAGTTTCTCAGCTAGTATCTTATAACGGATCCAAAATCTATGTTTTTTTCGTTATCCAAAATCTATGTCAAACAAACCTTTTCAAACATCTGCATATATTATATATGGAAGCCATTCTATCTATAATTCTTCCTAGGGAATGTGCATACACTCTAGCTCATCCATATAAGAAATAATTGTCACTCCATGTAAAGGAATAATTTGAAAAGCAATGATCTCTCGATAACACAAAAGATATAGTTCCATGTCATATGAATCCTAAACAAACAGCTAAAATGATCCTTGTATGGTTTCTGATTTGAAAGTTAATAGAGAACTATATGATAGATATTAAAATCTCACCCTATTGATGGTCTTCTGTTTAAGACAGATAACATTTATAAATAGCAATACGTATGACAAGACAAAAGACAAGATCTGTAACTGCCATCATACAACCATGGAAGATTAACTCAAATCATGTGGAGTCCTTAAAGTCAAAGAATTATTTAATGCTACCTAAAAATCATTTTCTGTCACCTTTACTTGAACCAAGAGATGGGTCCAGCCAAACACTGAGCACAACACCATGGCAAAAAATAATAGCCGTAGTAATATAGTCGTACACAATGATGTATGGAAACAGATATCTAAACCTTTACCATCCACAACAAGATAATATAGATCTTGACTACTTCGATTAGAGTTTTGATGTTCACTCGGATGCTCGTATATATTACCACTGGAACCAAACAAGGGCCTAACAATCCAAAACCCCATTTTTGTTTTTTATCAAGTGTGTGCTATCTGCTGTATCTGTCATGAGACATGACGTCTCCTAGGTTTATACAAGTTCTTACATCATCTTGGTGCAAAACTGAGGTATGGAAATTTTCGGACTTCATGTATCTGTGTTTAGTAAAAGACCAGTGTTTCGTGGCAAAATAATACAAGTATATTAAGATTGTGACACGAATAACTGCAAAAAGTCCACGGATTGTTGATTTTCTTCCTATCATTACTGTTCTTTGTTGTTAATTAGTTTTTTTTCGAGGAACTGGAACTGTTATGTGGTAAAACCTATCCTCTCTATTAATTAATGATATTTATAAGATGCATAGACGCATATGCATGATTCTAGCAATTTATTTTGCTCCAAATGTAGCAGCATCATAGTCATTTCTTGGACCAAAACTATATCACAGTGTCAAACGAAAAATTACTAGAAAAATCAGATTTTGCGAAGACTTATAACGAGCACATTACTAGTACATGCGAGGACTTTACGAGGACATGTCCTCGCAATAGTACCCTAAAATTATAAACACTCGCCCTCTTTCTCAACCACTGCCTCTCGTCTCTTCACTCTCCTCTCCTCTCTCACGACCACCTCCGCCGCCCCCTCTCGTCTCTTCAACTTCGCATCCAGGTACCTCTCTTCATCGATCCCATTCCCAGCCTCCCACTCCACCTCTCTTCACCGATGCAGGTACCTCTTTTCACCGATGCCATTCCCAGCTTCTCACTCCACCTCTCTTCACCGATCCACGCGCGCCACCCCACCCACCCCAGCTACTCACCGACCCCCAAAGCATCGTTGGCCCCCACCGCAACTCACCGGCCCTTAGCAACTCACTGGCCCCCACAGCATCGCCAACACCCATAGCAGCCCTTCCGACCACGATAGTAGATCCACGCTAATCTTTCCACCACACAAGGTGATTTCTCCTTTACACGCCTCATATACAAATATTCACTGATATACACACCTAGTCTTGCTTTTTTAATCACTGATCCTCTTCTAAATTGATGAGTTTAGTCCCAGGCCTGTTAAACAAGTTTTTTGACCCTTATTTGTTGTCAAATGAACTTAAAATTATATTACAGTGAAGGATTTCTAATTGGATTGTTACCTTTCTGGTCTGTGTTATGCAAGATGAGAACTTTGGAATTGTGCCCTCGGATGCAATGGTAGCTCAAAAGCCTGTGATTGCATGCAACAACGAGTGTATCATGTTTTTTTTTCTACAAGTATACCTTGTAGTTTAATGACTAACGTTGTA
>JAMKQA010039789.1:0-26538 GCA_024699735.1 Posidonia australis | reverse complement strand
CGCCTGGTTGGTGCGCCGACTTGGTGCGCCAGCTTGGTGCGCCAGCTGAAACAGGAAATTTTTGTTTCCTTCCTAGAATCAAAACCCTTTGATCCTTTTATATGTCTTCATCTTCTACGAGGCATTCCGCCGCCTCCTCTGCAGAAAAACGCTAGAAAACCCTTTGATCCTTTTATACTTTACATTCACATGGATTTTGCATCAACTTTCAGATCGGCTCTTGCATTTGTTTTCGCATTAGCATCACATCCTCAGCATTTACATCAGCAGTCGCATTTTGCATTTGCATTTGCATTTGGCGACAAGTCATGACTTTCGGTTCATCCGCCGGATAAGTGACTTACTGCCTACAGCAAACACCATCCTTCTGTAACCTCAAAATGGGGGTATCTTGTCAACCCTAAGCATCGGTCATGGTTCCTTTCGTCCCTCGACCTCGCTCAGGTAGGGGCATCTGTGGACACCCCGATTTTGGGGTGACTCATAGATAAGCTTTCCAGATGTTGCTTTGGATGTAGCAAACCTAATCTCATTAGCCAGACCAACCCTAAGCTTGCAATATGCCTGCAACCCAATTAGAAATTCAGACAGGTAGGGGAGAGCACCAAGGTGGAGCACCAAGGTAGAGCACCAATGCAGAGCATTTAGCTAGCTCACCAAGCAGGAGCACAGAAGTGGCGCACCTAGCTGGCGCACCTATCTGACGCATCTACTTGGCGCACCAAGATGGCACATAGCCACTTCTCAACCTGCTGGCTTTCCACCTCCCATGGCTGTAACCTCCACCAACGAATATGCCATGGAATCTTCCCAGGCTCTTCGTTTACGAGGCTGCTTGTATTCTCTAGGAGTTAACCATGAGAAATCTCTATATAAAGACATCCATAGGCAACAATTTGGTTCCCCCTTCTCTCCCCTTGATGATTTGAAGAGCTGATCTTATCATCTTAAGAAGACCTAGTGCGAGCTATCTACTGTTTTCTACAATCCCTTCTCTTTTCTCTCAAGCATTCCCTTATATTTTGGATCATTGCCAGCCCTTCCAAAGCAACAAAGATCCCTTTATCTTTGATATCTCAAGAAGGAACATCTTGGGAGGTAGGTCCTTTTTTTCCTTTCTTCTTTAATTTCAGCTCTTGCACCAAGATAAAGCATGCTTTGAATTTAACATATAATCAGATTTTTTGTTGCTTTCATATATAAGATGTCTTGCATATAGGATCCATATGTTAAAAATCTGCATCATGTTATTTCTACGAGTGTTTTTATTATCTTTCTTCTCTATTTCTTTACACTGAGATCCATGATCCATGCATTTGCATGCTAGGATATGCAATAAACATGTTTCTTTACATATTCATCACTTGTATATGTCTTGTCAAGCTTATCATTTCATACATGCTATTTAGGATCTTGTATAAGCATTTCTGCAATAAACCCATGTCTTATTTCGCTTTTTAATCAAATAAAAGAAAAGGGTTTTTTGTTCATTTTCATCTCATCATATTGCTATTTCTATCATTTTGCATAATGGGCTTGATAAACAGAAGTAACCTCTCTGAATTTGAACCAGAAATCTGGATCAGACTGTAGTCTGTTCTAGAATTTCTGAGGCGCACCATTCTGGAGCACCTATATGGCGCACCAAATCAGAGCACAACTCTGGCGCACCATTCTGGTGCACTAAACAGATCAGAGAATAAATCACCCTCTTTTGCATCCTCATCTGTATGTTTTCCTAAGTGATTTTTAATCTGAATCTTTCAGTGATGGTTCTTTGATATTTTATGATTGTGCATGCATGATTTCCATTACAAATGACATTGCTATTCCAGTTGTCTCACCCCTTGAGCATTCAGTCCATAGTTCAAAATCTGGTAGGCTGATTGCACTTTGCTCCTCTTTGGAGATTCTATGCATCAGCCCATGATCTAGTAACATGGCTGAACCTTGTTGTTTTCATTTAGCATAAGTAGGATGTGACCTTGTGTGAGGCTACTAACCCTTGAGCACAAGATCCATGAACTTCTCATATTTGCATGTCTTTCATTTATGAAGGATACTTTCCATTTTTACAAGAACATTACATTGCATAATTTTCTAAGCGCATTTATATATGATTTTGTACTGCATGGATTTCTGTTTTTCCCAGCACATCTTTCTGGCCCACACAGGAGCACATAGGTGGCGCACCAGTCTGGCGCACCTAACAGGCGCATCAGCTTGTTTTCAGTAGCACATAGTAGGTTTTCGCATGGTTTTTAGCATGATTTCCAGCTTCGATTTGCTTTCAGTTTTCTCTGGCTTTCTTCCTTGGTATATCTAGGAAGACCCTTTTATGTTTTTAACCATTTCTATGCATGTTAGATCATACATTGCATGTAGCAAAGCAAGGATGAAAAATCACTCGAAATATTTAGATCCTTGATCTATTTCTGCAATATCTTTGCATCAACACTTGACCCATTACATGAGTGATATTTCTAAGCATTAGGACACACCCCTGCATTCCATGCACCTTTATCTAGCATAAGACACCGCTCACATAGCATGGCATGGCATATAGCCCTCGGGCGTATAGAAAAGGCTGAAAAGCTGACATTTCATAAGCAAATGAGAAACCTATAAAAGACCGATTTATCGAGCGCACGAGGGTGCCTAATACTTTCCTCGTGCGTAACAGGGATCCTTACCTATTTCTGGTTTACCAAGACCTTTTCCATTGGTTTTTATATGCATGATTCGAATGATTCTTTTATGGTTTTCCTTGTCTTCCATTTAAATAGACTAGGTGGCGACTCCTGCATTTTTATTTTATTCTTGCATTTTATCGATTTGCCGTGACTTTGCCAATCCTCACATATTTGGCCTTAGTGCCAAGTCCCGAGTCTGTCGCTGGCATGGTTACAACTGTATGCCCTTGGGCGATGAGAAACATCATGTAAAAATCATAAATGTTCTGAAAGCATCACGTAAAACCACGGAAACTAGGAAAATCCAAGAAAGTCAAATAAGAGAAAGTAATCTTTATTCGGGTTTATGTCGGCATTGTCAAGCCCATTAATGTACGTCCTTAAATCAGAGAGAAAAACCAATGCAAAGCAGTGAAAGCTTCAAATGCCTGTGAAAGTCAACAAGGGAAACAATCCTCGCTGGGTCGATGTTGGCATTTATATGTCGATTAATGTACGCCCTCGAGCGATATAGAAAACCAATACGAAACAAAGTTGTAAGGTCAATTCAAAGGTGTGAAACGTTGTGTAGAAGGAAAATTCGATTCGATGCGGCAAAGCACAATATGCATGAGAATATATATATATACATGAAGATATGCATGAGATGTATAGATGGCATGTATGGATGTGCATAGGGTTATGCATCAAATGAATGCATGAAATGCAAGCATGCGAACACATATGGATGATGATGAATGCAAAACATGAAATGTCAATGTCTGACCTAACCTCAGTGAGCTTCACTAGCCATCCTCGCTTCTTACTTCCGTCAAGCAAGGTCATCAATGGGTCTCGCTTTGGTGACTCACCTCCAAGATCCGTCAATTGAGCTCACTCCCCAAATCCACCATTGGGACTCGCTTAGCTAGCCAACAGAGCTGAGCCATGAAGCTTACTTAAAATCAAGGAGGATTATGCAAATGCCTAACCTAATGTTTGAAATGAACAAAAGGCAATTGAGGATTTGCCTAAGTTTCCTACACATACTACTGTGCTCAGAAGTGATAGGGCCTGAGTCACTCGCCGGAAATGGGTCTCGTCGGCGGTGACACTTCCTCCCCTCTCCAAGCAGATGCATAGTGACGTAGAGCATCTCCTCGTGCACAGGTAAGTCTCAGTGGATGATCCCAACCACTCCTAGATGTTCAGATAGGAGGGAAACCTGGTGAACCTCTCTAACCACCTACCGTCGGCGTTTCAACTCCGACGGTGAGCTCACCTGTGGGTGACAGCCAACAGCTTTAGTGTCACGATCTGAGGTTCTGAAGACGTGGAGAGCAAGGATGGGCTTGTACGAGCACAGAGGAGTGCACCAGCTTGGACTTAGATGCTCGGATTCTTCTTCCCACCTCTCTCGCCGTCGACACGCTCTCGCCGACGAGCTCCTCTACTGGAAGCAAAACAAAGGAGGCAGGGTGGAGACATGAGGCTACTGGAAGATTGTGAGAGTGAGGAGGAGAGCGCACGAGCTGTCAAAGGTTCAAAGGGGTGTGCAAATGTGTCTCCTGACCTACTCATCGTCGACTCTGTCCTCTCCGACGAGCTCAACTACGGGAGGTGGACTGGAGCTCTGGCACAGTGATCACAATGATCTAAGGACTCCAAAAGGTCTTGGGGAAGCAGAGGAAGATGTGTAGGTGCTTAGGTACACGGATGACTGTGCAAGTGCTCTGCCCGACCTACTTCGCTGTCGACACGATCTCACTAGCGAGCTCAACTGGAAGGAGCACACGAAGGCTCCAGTGCGTCGACTCACACCTTAGGAAGGTCAAGGGAGCGATGAGGATGATGCTTGAGCCAGTAGAGGCCAGGAGGGATGCGTGCATGTCCCTCCCAACCTACCTCACTGTTGGTCTGTCTTCACCGACGATGGGTTCTACCGACACGCATGCTCGAGTCCACCCCCGACGCTGGGGAAGAAACCACTCGATCGACATGAAGATACCAAAGAGAGGATACTGAACGTGCCAGAAGCCCTCGATGAATCGTTGCAGTGGCGGAGGACTAGATTTCTCATGCAAAAGCAATGAAAGACTTATCTGTTTCGTTGGCTCTGGAAGTCGACGGTCTCTTTTGGATTCGGCGATGGTCAGATGCTGAACTTGCTACTGTCGAAGGTCGTATGGAGGGAGGGAAGCCAGTGAAGGAGGTACCGAGTGTCGGAGGGGTGTGTCGAAGGGATTGAGCTTTACGTGCCTCTCCCTTCTCTCGTCTGTTGCATTGCTTTGGCATGAAGGTGGTCGATGGCTGCTGGTTGCTGGCTACTTGAAGTAGACCAGTTGAAGAGGGAGATGGGGCTGAGGAAAGAGGCAGACAAAGATGGCCTACCGGCTGAAGATAGTGTCTGAAAGCCTCTCTCCTTCTCAAGCTACTCGCCCTCTCTCTTCTTCTCTCTCTGGCCGGAGGACTCTCCTTAGAGTTGCATGATCTCCAAACGTGGAAGAGGGAGGTGGAGCTGATAGGGAGGATACGGGGACCTTCGCCAACCAGCGAGGAGCTCTACCACTTCCCTCCCACTGAACCAGTGAGGATAGGGAGGGGGGTGGTCTTTCTCAATCACTCTCCTAACAAACCCCCTAACCAATTCACTAACATCCTAACAACTCACCACTACCATAACCAAACCAATAACAAACCTAACAAACTCACCATTAACAAACCTAACCAACTCTAACAACCCAACAACAATCCTAACAAACTCTAACCACCACTAACAAATCTAACCAAGTCTAACAACCCAATAACAAACCTAACAAACTCTAACAACCACTAACCAAAGCCAAAAAAACTTAACCACCAACCTCTTATCTCAAAACTAAAACCCTACCATCTTCTTCCCTCTCCTCTCCCGATGTGATGCATGGGCTCAAGGTGGGGGCTATTGGGTTGGATGAAGAAGAGATGGGTAGAGGTGTTGTAGGCTTACATGGGCTTAAGTGGGCCTAAAAAGGATTTGCACGTGAGGGCTTGGTTTGAGGCGTGATTAAGTTCTAGGCTATTGGCTTGGTTTGTTTTGCGTGGACTTGGATGGGTTTGAGATATAACTAGGATTTTGGTTTTGGTTTGGTGAATTAATTGATCCACTAGGGTTTTAGATTGAAACAGAGGTTTGGGCTAGTTCTGTGGATAAAATCAGGTGAAGATGTCTAGTTAGCTTTAGAGATAATGATTGAGAGTCCAGTAACCACACTTCCAATCCTAGAGAAGACTGTAGAACAAGCATGCAAAATTGGGGTGTCTACAGTATCAGACCCTTGATCCTTTTTCCCACTAAGTGTTTGTGAAGTGAGGCTAAGGACAATGTTCCTAAGTCTTGGGAGACAGCTGGTTCACAAGCTTAGCCAGTCTATAGGCCTAGTATGCATGTCAAGGGTAGTACCTTTCGAGGTGCAGTGTATTCTAGGAAGGCTCAAGCCTAATGCCATAGGTGTTGCTCGAATATGCCTCAATCACCAAGTATAGCCCTTCCTAACTTGGTCTCAATTTCTCATGCTTGTATGGTAGGGTTTCCTTCTCATTGAGTTTTTGCCTCTCTTTTTTTAAACCACATGAAGAAAAAGGATGTTTTATTTACGTATTTTCTACAAACAAAAGGAAAATAGGAAAAGAAAAGTAAAACTTATTTACAATAGTTAGGGGGGCTACCCTAGTGTAGCCTCCATTAGTATAGGCTTCTTCCCTCCATGGTTGATTAGTGATGAATTCAACCTAGAGGATCTTGCTCTTGGTTTCCTAGCCAGTGTCAAATGCATAATTTGTACCTCATCCTAAAAGAGGAGGGTAGCTTGATAGATGCTTATGATGTTCTACCCCTTGTATCACAAGCTGCATTAGTTGAAGTACTTTTCTGAACTTCAACTTGCAAGCATGGTTGACCTTGTTGATGTAGGAAATCTGTTTCTTTGACTTGTGCTTGACGAACCAGTTCACTGCAGGGATAACCTTTCCACTAGCTGATATGTCAAGAGGCCTAGGTGGATGGGGGAATAATTTCTTAATGTAAGATGGTACAACAAGCTTATTTTCTGCCCCTAGCTCAGTTGGAGCGATATCTAGGTCAGATGGTACAAACTGCAGTTCTTGCTCTAGCATTGGCACAGACTTTGGAATTAGTAGTGGCTTTGGCACGGGCATTGGCATTGATTCTAACTTGGGTATTGGCACTGGCTCTAGCATTAGTGCTGGCTCAAGCATTAGCACTGGCTCTGGCATTGGCTCTAGCTCTAGCATTGGCTCTAACTTTGGCATTGGCTCTCGCTCTAGCATTGGCCCTGGCTCTGGCATTGGCACTGGCTCTAGCATTGGCCCTAGCTCTATCGTTGGCTCTAGCTAAGGTGTTGGCACAGGCTCTGGCATTGGTTCTAACTTTTACACTGGCTTTGGCATTGGTTTGTCTTTCTTGAAAATATCCAACAGATTTCGGCTACCTTACAAAAGTGGTGCCTTACTGGAGTGTGTTGGAAGTTGCTGCTCCAGTGTTGGTTGAGCTTGCTATATTCTTAGCACTTGTGCAGTCACTGGCTCTTGGTGCCATGCTGTCTGAATCGGAGCTTGCCACTAACAAGGGATAGGTTGTGATTGCCACCATGGTTGCTTCTTATTGCCATGATGGTTGTTGGCCCTATTCCATTGAATTCGATTAACAGTGACTTGATTGATTTTGTCAATGTCATACTCAAGTAGTTGTGGTTCTTCCATCTCTAATTCATGGATAGTTTCCTTCACTAATGTCGCTACCTCATATAATGTTGAAATAAACAGGTAGTAGGCATTAACAAGTCCTTTCTTTATTGGTCTTGTGATACTTTTACTAACTTTTGGACCATTTGTTTCTCTAGGATTATTATGCCATACTTGAAGGCCATATCTCTCCACTAGTTAGCATAAGTAAACCAATCTTCGTTGGACTTCATCATTTCCTTCACTAAATCAAGGAAGGTCGGCTTTGGATCAATTTTATGCTGGTATTTAAATAGGAAGCTTTCTTGAATTTGCTTAAAGCTACTCAATTCTTCCTTACTCAATGACATGAACCATTCCATAGGCTCCCCTTCAAGAAATTAGGAGAACAGGTGGAGAAGGCGTCCCAAGTCATGGCAATAAGGGCCTTTTTTTTAGGCAATAGAAAATTTTATTAATTAAAGAGTAGAGTACAAAATAAATGAAGCATATATGAAATAGAGAAAAGACCCATCAATCATTGGTCTAGGATAGTCAGAAAAAACTCCCCTCCAAAACCCATATATTTGGGAAAAAAAGAGGAGAAAAAGACTAACTAGTACTCTTTCTAGTTCGTAAACTAGAATACCCCACCTATCAAGATTATATATGCCTTTCAACTACCTAGGAAGATAGGAAAATTGATGACAAACCATATTACAATGAGTACGACCTCCCTCCTTAACTAAGTAATTTGCCACACCACTGGCCTCCTGATAATAGTGAGAAACCTGAACATGGAAGCACTTGAGAATACGTCTCCACCAAGGATAACATTTCCACCCAACAGGAGATTTACGATGGAGTATGTTAACCACATGCAAGGAATCCGATTCAACTTCACTAACCGAGATATTGTAATGTTCACATAAAGAAAGCACATCCCAAACAACCCTCACTTCCACCTCATTATTTGTGGCATTTCCATAATAATAAGAGAAGGCCAAACACACCCTACCAAGAGCATCTCTGACAATGCCTCCACCACCTGCACCCACTCTAGAAGAGGAGCCATCCACATTGGCTTTGAACCCAAATTGAAGAGGAATCCTTGAATGATCATATAACCACTTGGGGAAATAAATGGCACGTCAAAACCATCCTTATGAATGTCATTCATCCTACCCCCCAAACAAGAAAAATGGCAGTTACGCAACAAAATATTGCACTCATCCACAATCTTCATAGAAATTGTCCACCAACTGTGATAAATACCAGAGAATCTTCTTTTGCACCTTTCATTCCACACATACCAATAGATCAGGCCCGGAAGAACCCTGAAAAGAGTATGCCTGTAAGAAGAGAGTTTCGCTCTTGCATACCACTACAGAATAGTGGATATAAGATCAGCCGATGTCTCTGCAAGAAGGAGCATGGCAAATAACGACCACACCCTAGCACCCCAATCACCATAAAAAAGTAGGTGTTCTAGAGTCTCAATTTGAGGAAGATGACAACAATTACATCTTGAAGCCAAATGTACCGCTTTCAACTGGACATTAAAATCAACTACAATTGCATTCCATCCAGTACGCCACATAAAAAGAGCCATCTTAGCAGGTAACAAGGGAGACCAAATCCATCTGAAAGGACGAGTACCAAAGGGGCCGTTTGCAATAAAATTCGATGTACTTTTAATAGAGAAATTTCCATCTGAAGAGGGTAACCAGACTAGCTGATCTGCCTCCCCACTCCTGTCCACTTGCAATTTTCTAAATGCAACCCACATAGTATTGATCTCCCCTACATCACCCATCACATGATCATCAAATAAATCTGGATAGAAGAAAGCATCCACCACCTTGACGTTAGATTGGTTGTAGGAGAATAGTCAAACAAATTTAACAAAATGCCTTTATAAAACCATTTATCCCTCCAAAAAGAAACATCCCCTTTTTTGATCAGCCAACATGAATTATTCACCACCCAAGGCATAACAGCCATAAGGGATTTCCATCTCACAAAAGCATACGAAGCCATAGGAGCCGTCCATGGCAATAAAGTGCAGCTTCCATTTGAAACCTCACAAGGTGGCTCTGAGGATTCGTGGCTCCATTGAATTTGGGAATCTTTGGATACGTGACCCTAGAGGTAGTCGGACAGGAGGGAACATGCTCATATCGAAGGAAGATGGAGTTTGAGTGTGTACTCCCAGTACATTGAGCATCTTCCTTATTTCTACTAAGTTATTGAGCCCGGCATGAGCTTGAGAGTTGAAGCTTGATTGACATGTGGTTGAAAAGGAACTTGATGATGAAAATTCCAGTTTGGCTGACTATGGAAAACTAGGTTGACTCCTTTTCTATGCTAGCCATATGGCCACTGTTGTGGTTGCTCAAAGAACAAAGGATTGGCCCTTGTTCATACTCTTTCATTTGGGTCGTTTCTCTGCCCCTAGTGTTTGGTATCCAGCGATACATTTCCAAGCTATCCCTAGTATAGACCTTCAGGAATGTGGTTTGTAATGGGCCTTAGAAGTCCTTCACCAAGGAGGTGTTGACCTCGATGGACATTACTATCTTGTTGATTTAACATAACATCCCCAATGGGCTAGGTTGCTTGGTGTCATTGTAAAGAAAATGACACATGGCTTGATATTGGATTGAGTTTGGATCCATTTCTTTTCCGGTAGTTGGATGGAATATCCTCATGGAAAGCTCCTTAGGGTGACTTCTGTTATGCTCAGGGTGTCCCACCTCAAATTCAAACATGCAATTTTAGATGCTAATCTAGCTTAAGTTACTGTCAAACGTAAGACGCTAGTTGACAGGCGTCTAATGTAAGATGCATAGTATAAAGCATCTAACACCTCTGTTGGTCAACTTTGAAACTTTCAACAATAGATTGGCCTATGCAAATACCATTCAATGTGTATATTTTTACAGGTATCCCAGCCCCTTGGTGTATCCTCCTTGGTCATTATTGATACAACATCCAAACTTTGCTGATAGAAAGATCAATTTTAAGTGAAAATAAATTGATTGGTAGTTTGGCAATGTTGAACACTAGAAATGCAGCGTTCAACGTTAGATGCAGCTTTGACTGTGCCTTACACCTTGACATGCAAACTCCACTTTTTAATCATTGCTAGCTATTCGTCTTCTGATGTAGTAAAACCCTAAAGTTCTTACAAACAATTCATAGACCACCAAGACAAGGAAATTATAGTAATATGTTTTTCTTCCTTTGTACTCTTTTTCTTTTTACTCTTTCTTTTGCTCTCTTTTTTTTGTCCCTTTTTTTTTTGTTTTTGATTTTATTGATTTTTTTTTACACTCTCTTTTTTTTCACTCTGATTTTTTTCCTTTTTTTTATAAAGGATTACAAGGATTACACTTGATAAAAGGAAGAAATTTACAAAGAATTTTAAAACCTATTACATTTTTTTATAAAAGGGAAAAAAAGGGAAATGAAAATCTGATAGGCCATGTCCTATTTATAATGCGTGTTCAATCATTCACCTTGTGAGATTCAACATTCACCACAAATAAAAGCCAAAGATAAACGAAAAAGCAGACAATGTATTAAATGTCAATCCTGGTGCGTCTAACGTAAGACGCTAGAGTTTGAGCGTTCAACACCCTTGTTCAGACAACTACACAGAAACACTTTTAAAAAAACGCTTAAAGCTTTGATTTTTGATTTTCACTTTATTATTAGTGTTTTAAACTTATGTGGCTCTCGGAGTGCCTAAGTATTAGGTTTGGCTTTCTTCAGGGAAATTTGTGGTTCCTTACAAATGGGATAAAAATTTCTCTTCCTTGGTACTGCCCCTTTACCTCAACTCCTGAGGGTCATTAGGGGAGCATAATTACACTTAGATTCCTATCCCATACAGGTAGAGCCTAGTATACTTAGGATTAGTCAGGTCCCTCACGTTTCAAGCACACAATCACATCAATCCAAAGTAGGAAGAGGGAGAATACAATTCTTAGCTTGGGATTCTAATTAACATTCACAAGAGTCAAGGGAGAGAAGATGTGACTCCTATGTATGCTAATGACAAGATAAACACTTCTCTCAAGTCTTTCACGACGGAGGTGTTCTGGACTTGAGTAATTATTTGCATAACCTAAGGAAAGACATAATCAAATTAGTTCCCAATAAGGGTCAAGCAAGTCACAGAGAAAACATCGATTTTTATTTGAGTTTTTTGAAAAACACCCAAAAAAATCAAGGTTTTGGTCCCTACGGTAAAGCTGATCACCACACATCTTGATATTTGGGCCAGTTATAAAAAGAAAAAGAAAATTCTGAAAAATAAAGAGATTTCTGTTCAGATGTGTTGGACGCTGTAATTGGGGCGTCTAACGTTGAATGCCTATATTTTGGCGTTTAACATAGAACGCCTGAAATCTGACGTTCAACACACTAACAGTAATTTTTTCCAGAAAAGCTATATTTTTTAGTCAACCACCTTTACTCCCGACAAACAAAATCAATGGAGAGGTGGTTGCATGCATTTAAGTATAAAAGAAAAACCCAAAAAAATAAAGAGATCATGGTGCCTCAAAACACTATGAGGAATTTTGCCACGACTTTTAAAAATCCACAAAAAAAAAAAAGATGCAAGGAGAAGAAAGAAGGAAGAAGAAGGGAATGCTCACCTTAGCACGGGGGCACTTTTAGCCATCCCACCATGATCACGAAACTGTAGATGCAGGATTTTGGGGGAAGGAAACGATATTTCTTCGGTTTCGTCATTTCGTGACCTCGCTTGTTTCCCTTTGATTTATATTCAATTCCTCCACTTTCACAAATATCGGAACTGGTGTGATCACCACTCTCGATTCGCTTTCGCTCGCTCTCGAGACACCTTAAGGAAATTTTGTAATTGTGGGTTCAGCTACCTTAGGACAACACTAGCATCGCCTAAGGGTGCCCGTGTAGATGAGCTTCTTCTTTTCCTTTCAAAACAATGTTAAAATAAAAAAATGTGGATTAATATAATGTAGTAAGTTGCTCAACAAAATAAATTACAAGCATAAAAATGAGAGAAAAAGATACTTACCCGAGGAGTTTTATCCCCCCGATTGCAACTTAATGTATATGCCTAGCTATAATATGCAAAGTATGCGTGAAATGAAACATTCATAATGAAAACCCACTTTTGTTTATGATGCGTAGGTAGGACGCAAGATGCTGGCATGACGTGGTCAGAACTAGCAAAAACACTTAAGCCCTCCCACAAGACTTCTCTACTCCCTCTCTCTTAAAATTATTTCACCCCTCTTCTGGATAACTTCTGGTCCTCTAGCTCAGTGTCCATGTCCCCCCAAAGGCTGGGGGTGCTTCTCTATTTATAGAGAGACGGGACGACCTAAAATGGCTAAAGGGATCAAAATTGGCAAGAATGCACCACTACCATCAAAAATTTACTTTTCAATAGTGTTATACGCCCAACAGTGCACGTACAACGTTAAATGCCCTATATTGGGCGTTCAAAACATTCCAAGGACTACAACTATTTGGTTAGAGAATATTCCATCAATTAATGGGCAATCAATCACAATTAAAGGCTAATTGACGTTACGCATGATTAAAGGAATTTTCCAAAAAAGGAAACAATTTGAATTCAAAATTTTTCAAAGAAGGAAAGTGGCTGATGTGGCACAGCTGAGTTGTCAAGTGTAAGACGCCAAATAATGTGCGTTCAACATTAGACACACAAATTTTAGCATCTAACACCATCAGTTCAAAAACTTATCAAATTTAGCTATCAAATCAAATGTGGTCAACGAGTAAATTAATGAGATAATGAAGACCTCTAAACATGGTAAGAAGACTCGTTTGAAAATATTAATGATATTTATTTTGTGTCCAAAAAAAGAAAGGTTGACTAAAATGGAAGGGAATAGGCTTGAAGGTGTTAGACGTCTAGGATCTAGCGTATAACGTTAAACGCCAATTTTCCAACGTTTAACATTAAACTCTAAATTCTATGTGTACAACATTAAATGCATGAAAATGGGTCATTTAACAGTCTAAATTGGCAATTGAGCTTTTAGAGAGTATTTAGGATGAGCAAGAGACTTCTAAAGATGAATGAAACATGTTATGATGCAACAAGACTCTAATGAAAGATAAAGGAGTGCGAAAATAAGAGGGTAGTGCCTGGAGGAACATGCGGCAGGAGTTTGGCGAGATGATGCAAGGTTTCGCACAGTCTTTCGACAGTAACAGTAAGGATGAGGCCAAGGGAGACCCATAGATCAAGTAGTTTCACCAGCTGGGCGCACCAGCTCTGGATGAGTGTGACACATTGGAAGAGTGTGAGATTTGGTTCCTGAAAGTAGAGAAGATCCTAAAGGAGATCGAGTGTCTAGCCAAGAAGTAGATCATTATTGCCACATTTCAGCTCAAGGGTATTGTGGATCAATGGTGGAGGACTATGTACCGCACTAGGTTCCCTAGTGTTGATCTACTGATAATCTCTTGGGAGAACTTCCATAAGGTGTTCTACGAGAGATTCATCACCAAGCATGAGAGAGATAAGTTAGACAAAGAATTCTGGAACCTGAAGTAGGGAGAATTGTTTGTGGCTACTTATGAGGTGACCTTCCTTAGGTTGAAGCAGTTCTCTCAGGCTGTTGTCACTAAGAAGAACAAAGCCAATAGATTTGTGGAAGGATTGAATCCAACACTGAGATCCAAAGTTATTGGCTTCCGATGTTAGATCCTGGCGGATGATATTAAGCTTGCCAGCCACTATGAGGATGAATGTAGATTGTTCCAGGAAGAGTGCCCTAAGAGAGATAAATGGAAGAAGTACACCTTACGACCTTCTGTTTCTGGAGCACCGAGTTTTGGAAGTTCTGGTAACTCCGGGAAGAAGTAGAAAGAGTGGTCAACTACTAGCAAAGAAGAGAGTATTAGTTTCAACTGAATTGGTTCGAGCAGTGGCCAAAAGGGTGGACCTTGCTATATCAGTGGCAAGAAGGGGCACGTAACAGCACAGTGCTGGCACAGGCAGAAGAGCCTAGAGGGTGCGGTATACTACAACTGCGGGAAGTTTGGACATTTTCAGAGAGATTGTCCCAAGTCGCCAAAGCCAGCTGAGGATGCTCCTCATCAGCCTACTAAGGGTAGGGCATTTACTATTGCTGCCCCAGATGTTGGTCCATTAGGAGATGTTGTGGAAGGTGAGAATTAATTGTGGCTTTGTAATTTTGAATCATGTCTTGTATGATGGATCCTATATGTAATCGACACTGTATTTTGTTATGATTATGATCATGGTTATGATATGTTAATATTAGGATCTTTTCTTGTGGCTGACGAAATGACCCGAGTCTTGTTCGATTCAGGGAGCTCATTTTCCTTCATTTCTGAGTCATTTGCCACTGAGATCAGATCAAACTAGTTAGGTTGGCATTCCACCTAGATGTGGTAACTTCGCTAGGAGAACACAGTCTAGTGTAGAGATATTTGAGACTAGTGGATATTCAGCTGGGAGACAGGAATTTTTAGGTCAGTCTCATCTTGATAGGCATGCAGGAGTTTGATGTCATCTTGGGGATGGACTGGTTGGCATAGCATGCAGTTGTGATTGATTGTGCCAAGAGGAGTGTTCTAGCAGAGTACCCAAACCATGGCTAGTGTATTGTGCAAGGAACCAAACCTAGTGAGCCTAGGAAGGTGATTTCAGCAATGAAGGCCTACCACTAGTTGGTAAGGGGCTGTGTGGGCTACTTGCTTGTGTGATAGTATCCTCTTGACCTATATTCAGGGTACAAGATCTTCCAATTGTCAATGAGTACCCAAATGTCTTTCCAGAGGAACTGCCAGGGATGCCGCCACACTGAGAAATGAAATTTGCAATTGATCTAGTGTCGAGATCAGGACCTATCTCGAAGGCCTCATACAGAATGGCACCTACTATGTTGAGAGAACTCCAAAGCCAATTACAAGAATTGATGGACGTGGGATTCATCTGTCCCATCGTTTCACCCTGGGGAGCACCGGTATTGTTCATTAAGAAGAAGGACGATTCACTTCGGCTATGCATTGACTACTCGATGTTGAACCAGATCACCATCAAGAACAACTATCCACTGCTCAAGATTGATGATTTGTTCGACCAATTGCAGGAAGTCTTAGTGTTTTCCAAGATTGATTTGAGGTCTATATATCACCAACTCAGGATCCGAGAATCAAATGTGCATAAGATAGCTTTCCAAACTCGATATGGTCATTATGAGTTCCTGGTCATGCCATTCGAACTAACTAATGCACCGATAGCTTTCATGAACCTGATGAACAAAGTGTTCAGGCCCTACCTGGATCAGTTTGTGATGATTTTTGTCGATAAGGTTTGGTATATTCTCTAGGCGTACAGACCCACCAGGGGCATTTGAGGACCATACTAGAGACTTTGATGCAACATCAAATTTATGTCAAGTTCTCTAAGTGTGAGTTTTGGCTAAAAGAGGTGTCTTTCCTTGGTCACATCATATCAGGGGAAGGTATCAAAGTAAATCTAGCCAAGGTGGAAGCAATTAGCATCTATGATAGATCGAAGACTATGACAGACATCAAGAGTTTTCTCAATTTGGCAAGATATTATCAGAGATTCATCTAGGATTTCTCCAAGATTGTTGCACCTCAAACTAGATTGACCAGGAAGGAAGTATACTTTGCTTGAGATTGGCAGTGCGAGGAGAGCTTCATTAAGTTGAAGACTCGTCTGGTTTCAGCCCTAATTTTGACTCTACCATCTAAGAGTGGCAGTTTCACAGTCTACAGCGACGCTTTTGGGACCGATTTGGGCTGTGTTCTGATGCAACATGGTAGGGTGGTGACGTATGCCTCACGCTAGCTCAAGGATCATGAGAAGAATTATCCCACCAATGATTTGGAGATGCCTGTTGTTGTTTTTGTCTTGAAGATTTGGAGGCATTATCTCTATGGCGAATAGTTTAAAGTTTTCACATATCACAAGAGCCTGAAGTATATCTTCACGTAGAAGGATCTGAACCGAGACAGAGGCACTGGGTGGGGTACATCAAGGATTTTGACTTCAGCCTGCCGTACAACCTAAGGAAAGCAAATGTGGTTACTAATGCTCTAAGTCGACACTCATGTTATGGCCAGCTTGATGATCCGAAAATGGAAATTACTAGAGAAACTAGTGGAGTGCAAATCTCTAAGACAGTCTCAAGAAGCTGCTAGAGTTTTGTTGACGAATTTGTCTTTTCGTTCTAGAATGGTGGAGACCATTGTTGTTGCTCAGTAGTATGATTCCTTTGTACTAGAAATCTGGGTGAAGCTGGATGCTAGGGATGCACCTCACTTCTTAGTTAGAGTGGATGGTGGGTTGAGGTACGACCTACGGTTGTATGTACTCCGATTGGAAGAGATCAAGAATAGCTTGCTTGATGAAGCCCACTGTTCCAAATACACTATACATCCAGGAAGCACCAAGATGTACAAGGACCTAAAAAGGAATTTCTAGTGGCCTGGAATGAAGAGAGAGATTGATGAGCATGTGGCCAAGTGTACAATCCATCAAATGGTGAAGATTGAGCACCAGAAGCCTAGAGAAACCTTGCAACCTCTAGACATCCCAGTTTGGAAGTTGGAGAATGTGTCGATGGATTTGTTACTAGATTACCCAGGACCAAAAGAAAGAATGATACAGTGTGGGTGATCATGGATCATCTTACGAAATGGGCACATTTCTTGTCTATGAGGGTGAATTTTCCTTTGACTAGACTAGTAGAGTTGTATGTAGCTGAGATTGTCGGTTACATAGTGTCCCAATGTCTATAGTGTCTGACAAAGACTCGAGGTTCACTTCAAGGTTTTAGGGAGCGTTGTAGGAGACTTTTGGTACTGTGTTGAACTTCAGTACAACCTTCCACCCTCAAACAGATGGTCAGACTAAGAGGACCATTCAGACACTAGAAGACATGTTGCGGGCCTGTACCCTGGACTTTGGTGGTAGCTAGGAGGATCACTTGCCTCTAATAATGTTTGCTTATAATAATGGCTACCATGCCAGTATTAGGATGGCACTATTTGAGATGTTGTATGGTAGACCCTACAGGATCCCCACCTATTGGAGTGAGGTGGGTGAGAGACAATTTGTTGGCCCTGATATCGTACAACAGTACGAGGGCAAGGTGGACCTGATCAGGAGGAAACTGTTGGTTGCTCAGAGTCGATAGAAGAACTATGCATATAGAAGGGAAAGGCCCTTAGAATTCGAGGTGGGAGATTTCATTTTCCTAAACGTGTCACCGACCAAGGGAGTTGCATGATTCGAGAAGCAAGGCAAACTGAGTCTCCGTTACATTGGATCATATCAGATCACCAAAAAGATTGGTGAGGTGGCCTACAGGTTGGACTTGCCTCCAGAGTTGGCTTGTGTGCATAATGTCTTCCATGTATCCATGTTGAGGAAGTGTTTGGCAAACGCATCCCAAGTGATACCATTGCAGCTAGAGGAGCTTCAGGAGAACCTGTCCATGGTAGAGGATGCAGTACGAATTCTAGATCAGAAAGAGCAAGTCCTTGGGAACAAGGTCTTTTCATTGATGTTGATTCAATGGTAGCACCATGGATCAGAAGAGACTACCATGGAGCATGAGGTAGACATCCAGATGAGAAACCCTCACTTGTTTTATTAGAGGTGAATGTCAAGGACAAAATTCCTTTTAAGGGGGTAAGATGTAACATCTGTGCCTGATTATCTAGATTATTGTAAACCATGTGTGTAATTGTGATATTTGTGTAAATGATTTATTAATGGATAATCATTGTGTTTCCAGCCCTGTGTGCATTTCTCTCTCTATGTGATTGTGTTGACTTGGTTTCCCAAGTTGGGTGGCTTTCTGGCTCATTGTGCCTCTTATGTGTCTATGGGACCCAAGTTTGACCTTGGTCAAAGGGAGCACAGTTCCCTCATGTGCCTTCTCTCTTTCTTCTCTTTATTTTCTTTCGTTCTTTCTTTTCTCCCCAGAGTCACGTGATTACAACACCTCTCGTCTCGTCCCCTCCGTTGCCGATGTCGAAAGGTTGCAGGTGGTCAATGGGATTCGAGGGTAGTAGGAGTAGGAGGAGATAAAGATGAGGGGAAGAGGGCATCAGACTTTCGGAGGCACAAGTGAGGAGGGAGACTAGAGGAAAATTGTGAGCTGAGAGAGAGAAGTGAGGGTCGGAGGAGAGTGTGTGGTGGCGTAGCTTCGTCGAAGGGAAGGGAAAGCTCGCCTGTGGGGTGTGTGGCTCGTCGAAGAAGGTACACGTGCTTCCTCCCCACTCCCCCCTCGTTTTGAGTTAGTGATTAATGAGTGGAAAATGACGGAAAAAGCATGTAAAATCATGTTAAAAATGTAGAATTGGCATGAATGTGTAGAAATGCATGCCTAGGATGATTTGTGCCATGTTTGGGATTTATGATGAATTATGGTAGATTTTTCGAATAAGAATGTGATTTATGCTACAATATGGGTTTTTGAGCACTCTATGTTTGTGATTTTATTCTGAAAGTTTTGATTAATGATTTTGAATGAGATTTATCCCTAATAGTAGTGGACTCAGAGTCCTACATTTGGTGATTTTTGTATAGTATGTGGTTCACCAAAAATGGGTCCACTAATGACTCCCATCAGGCGAACAAGTAGGGCTAGGTCTTGGGGAAGTTTTCCCTGAGCACAGAATTCAATATGCCAAATAAATTCGATATGCCATTTTTCTATCAGTATTGGCCCCTGAACCCTGTTTCAAACGATCAAAAAGAATCGGTCTACCATTCCAGGGGTTTTCGGTCAATCAAAAATCGTCGGTTTGCTGGGTCAGAGAATTTTGAACGACCATTCCGAAATTCGGCTGACCATTTTGGGTTCCAAGCCCAGGTTCAGTCTACTATTCTGGTTCAACATGCCAAACCAAAGCCCTAAACCCTATGGTTGTGGTTTTGATAAATGATGATTGTGGTTGGGTTTTTGTGTGGGTTTGACTTGTGTTTATGGGTAATCCACGTAAAGAAGTTTTGATCATGGGGATAATTTCCATGATCAAGAAATGCATGATTTAAGGTGTTTTTGAGTCCTATGCTTATGAAAAGTGAATGTGATTTCCTGAAATGAAAGGATTTGGAAAATGGTTTTGAGAAGAAAACCACATGTTTTGAAAAGTGCATTTTGTGTGGTTCCGAATCCATGTGGGTTGAGTGTCGGCGATCTAGTAAGGGTATGAGACTCTAATAAAACCAATCATTAGGCACGACCATAGATGTTGAGGCTTGAGAGCACGTAGGTTTGGTGTCGGCAATTTGATAGGAGTATGAGACTCTAGTGGAACCAATTGTTAAGCATGATTGTGGTTGCTGAGGTTGGAGGTGGTTGAGAGACCAAAGTACCCCCTTATGTGTGAGTGTTGACTGGGCCTAAAAGTGAAAACCTGGGTGACTGAACACTGAGGGACATCAAGAAAAGACGTATCCACGTGCTTATATGATAAAGGATTGAGACTGGTAGGCTGAAGCAGTGTCCTGCCGCACAAGGAAGTGCATCGCAACAATGGAGTAGGTTAAGGGTTGTGACTTCACCAACTACTTGAGCGCTAGGTCGTCTCCGATCAAGGTGACAATATGGAAAATAAATGTCAATAAGTTTGTGGTTTTGGACTAGAATCGGAAGGTGTTGGCTTGAGGTTTTAGCCAGGTTCCAGTGCTAGTTGAGACTCTTGGTTTTAGCCAGTTGCCAGCTAATGTGTGTTTGTTTTGAGCCATGTATGGCCTTGTTGTCTTGGTTAGATCTGGTCGAGATCGTGGTTTTCTTGAAATGCATGAGTGTTGAAAATGCATGAGTTTTGGAATAAAGGAAATTGATTTGAATTGGCATGATCTTAGAATAATGATTTCCAGAGTTTGTGAAATGATTTAATAATTGATAGAGAATAGTGTTTTCATGTGGTTTTCCGTGGTTGGCCGCGTACTGAGTAACTTAGATGTTACTCACGTGTGTTTTGTTTGCTTGTGTGTTTTCAGGTGCGTAGTTGGGATGCAGTTTGCTCACTGGTGCCTGAGTTTCAAGCTACTTGCTACATGCCTTTTTTGGGTAGGTGTTTCCCATTGTTATTTTAATTGTTGTAAATTATTATAATTAAGGGGTTGATATTATGTTAGGTAGCGTTCCCAGATTCGGAGCGTTACAGGGTAGCTTTCTTGGTGATGGTGGTCATCATATGGTACTAGTGGAACGTTGGTAGTAGTGCTTCCCATTGCACTTCCATGAAGGCAACAAAATGGTGCACAACAAGAAAAGTGGGAGGAGTATTGATTGCTGGTGCAACCATTGTAGGAGTTCCTCCATAGGTAGGTTCTATTTCCTTTCCTATTTACTTCATATGTAGAGAATTTGGCTCCAATTTATATACATCAATTCTTACATCGTTGATGTGGTATCTTACGTGGACTTGCACATTATCTACTAATATGTAGGGACATTAGTGGATAATTGATATTTGAAAATCTACTTCCAACTTGCATCGAATTGAGCAAATTCAAATCTAAAAAATAAATTTGAAAAAATTTGGATTGTATATGATTGTTTTTTTTGGTAACGTTAATAGCATTATATTAAGTTCCTGGCTATGATACCACCAAGAACAAAAGTAAGTCCAAAATATTACAAAGGCCATAAAAACATAGCAGGCCCCAAAACAAAAATGCATCCACTTCGACAAATCGAAGTGGCAGATGTCCAAATAGTTCCAGAAATATTACAACTCCAAGTCCAAACTGTTTGAACAGACAGATTAAAAGAAGTTAATCAGGCAGTGGCATCCTCATTGGAGTAATGCATAGAAGGGGGAAGCTCAGCTGAAGAATTGGCAGGGGAGTTAGCAGGAGGAGGAAGAGGGGGAGGAGGCACCAGCTTGTTTACTGAGGAGGCTTCAACATGTGGCTGAACAATATTTCAGGAGTTTTGCATATTTGTAACTGATTGGAACAACTCCTCCTTTTCGAAACCTGTACCCAAATTTTCTAGCCAAGAATACATAAATGTGATAACATTAAATGTAATTGACTTACTTGAGTTGGATATATTACGGAAAGTTCTATTATTCCTTTCTTTCCAAATAATCCAAGCCACAGTAGGAATAAGAATATTCCACCCAGTTTTAGATAAATCAAAAATGCATTCAGGTCTATATCTGAACATATCATCAACATTACAAAAAACTAGATATAGAGGTCTATTGATAAAGAATTTCCAGATAGCTATTGTAAAGGAGCAATGTATAAACAAATGAGAAGTGGTTTCATAATAAGTATTACACATAGTACACGAGTCCTGCCCATTCCATCCTTTTTTTCTCTAATTCTCTTTAGTTAGAATCTTGTTAAATACCAACAGCCAAATAAAAAGTTTAATCCTAAATGACACCCAGGCCTTCCATATTTTTGCATATAGGCGAAATCTGATGCCTTCATCATTTATGAGTTTATAACATATATTCACAGTGAATTTGTAGTTAGCATTTGGGTTCCAAAAAATTTTATCTGTATCCAATTGTAAATGGACCCTAGCCATCATTTTAGCAAGCTGATCAGCTTGTGATTGGATGGTATGCAAATTACAAGAGATCTTAGAGATATGGTTAATATTAAAAAGTACTTGATAGTCCCCCCTAAATTGTTCCATTACTCTCATGACAAATGCTTTTTTGTGTTTAACAAGTGTATACAGCTTAGGAAACTTAAGTTTCAAAGGGATTCCATCTATCCATTTATTCACCCAGAAGATAGTGTTTTCACCATTGCCAACTTCATATCTAGTGAAACAGTTAAAGATATTGAAACAAACTTTTAATTCTTGCCATACTGGTGAGCACCTTCCTCCTGAAGTGTTGTGAATAACCCCTAGCCAGGACTTAGAGAAATATTTGGCTTTTAACAGAGAAGGTCATTTCAAGTTGGGTGTGTGAGTCAGTAGCTGCCATAAGAGCTTGCATTTCTGTACTAAGCTAAAGTTCCTATGATTAGTTAAGCCCCAACCTTTATGTTCTTTAGGCCTACACAATACTGCCCATTTTACGAGATGACAACCTTTATTATTGAGGGAAGCAGACTTCCAAAGGAACCTACTCCTAAGTCGGTCAATTTCAAGTTCAACACTTGAGGGGAAGTGCAATATAGATAAAAAATAAGTTGGGATTGCAGATAAAATAGAATTAACAAGGGTTAATCTCCCTCCCAAGGAGAGGAATTTTGCCTTCCAAGATGACAATCTGCAAGAATTCCTCTCAATGACTGGTGACCAATTTGTGGCCTTCTTATGATGCAAAGGAAGTCCAAGATAGGTAATAGGTAAATCTGTAGCTTGACATCCTAGAATGTCACAGTAGTGTTCCAATAAAGTCCCAGAATTGCCAACACTAGTGAGGGAAGATTTTTGAAAATTTATCTTTAGTCCAGAACAAGTCTGGAAATAGCATAAAATCCTTTTAATATTTACTATATTGTTCTTATCAGAGGAGAGGAAGAGGATAGTGTCATCTGCATATTGGATATTCATGACATGTGGGGCCCCATTTGGGAATTGGATCCTAGAAATAAGACCTTTCTCAGAAGCTAGAGATAACATTCTACTTAGAATGTGAGAAACCACAATAAATAAAAGAGGAGATATGGGGTCCCCTTGTCTAATTCCATTAGAAGCACCAAAGTTTCCCTTAAGGGACGCATTTGCAAGAATGGAGAACCTAGCTGAAGAAATACACATAGGGATCCAAGTGATCCACTTGTTACCACAACCAAGCCTATTAAGTGAGTTTAGTAAAAAATCCCAATTTACATTATCAAATGCTTTCTCAAAATCTAGTTTAAGAATAAATCCTAGGATAGAGGCAACTTTCATGTAATTTATGGTTTCTTGTACAACCAAGAAACAATCCCCAATGTTCTTTCCATAAAGGAAGGCACATTGAGAGTCATCAATTGTATTATTAAGGACTGGAGTAAGTCTACTAGCCAAACATTTAGTAATGATCTTGTAGGTGCTATTGAGTAAACTAGTTGGCTTGTAATCTTTAATGCATTGAACACCTTCCTTTTTTGGAATTAAAGCTATAAAAGTTTGATTTATTGATTTAAGAGCATCACTGTCCTCGAAAAGGAAGAAATTGTGAAAAAGACTCATTAGATTTGTTTTCAAGACTTCCCAGAACTCCTAAAAGAACACTATGGAATATCCATCTAGGCCAGGGGATTTATCACTTGGAAGGTCAAAGACACTCTTTTTGACTTCTGCTAGAGTAAATTCTCCCTCAAGAAGACTAAGATTAGGAATTTTCCTTAGCAGTAGGGAGTCCGAATTTAAAGAGACCTTACACCCTGTTTTTTTATTAAATGGATGAGTAAAGTGGTTTTCAAGTTCAAGGCTGATTAGGGAAGGGGTAGTCAGGGAGATGCTATTAACTTGAAGAGAGGTGATAGTGTTAAATCTTCTGTGACATTTAACCATATTATGAAAGAAGGCTGTATTTAAATCCCCTTCCTTTAGCCATTGTATCCTAGACTTTTGTCTCAAGTAGACTTCTTGCTCTAAGAGAAGGCTATGATGTTCAACTCTTAGCTTGTTCTTGAATTCCAGTGTATCATTATCTAATGCATAAGACTCTGACATTTGACCTATAGCGAAGATCTGTTTCTCAATGAACTCTAGTCTCTTTCTTCTCTCCTCCCTGATGGGAGTGACCCAAGCCTTAATATGTCTCTTAAGGTCTTTGAGTTTGAAAGCAAAGTGAGCAAAAGGAGAGTCTAAATTGAAACTGATGACTGAATTTGTCCAACAATTTATGATAAAATCATGAAACCCCTCTATGCATAGTCAGGACTTATAAAATTTAAAATGGATAGCCCCTCGTCCATAGTTTTAGTGTCAAGTGAGATTGGGATATGATCCGAAACAACCCTAACCTTACCAACACATAACAAGTCAGGATAGAAGTTTGGCCAGTTAAGGGATACCAGAAATTTGTCTAGCTTAACCATAGAAGGTTGGGCCTGGAAATTAGACCAGGCATATTGACAATTATTAGGAGAAAAGTCAATAAGAAGGTTGGTATCAATAAAATCATTAAATTTAATCATAGCAGGGGATAAACCAGGGTTTATAGAATGTTCTTATGTATACCTAGTAATATTGAAGTCCCCCCCCCCCCCAATCACTCAATTCTCGTTTACCAGATTACTCAATTTATCTAGCTCAGAGAGGAAGTCTTGTTTGAGTCTGGATTCACAGGGTCCATATACCCCTGTAAGACACCAATCCAGTCCATCCATATGGTTCCTGAAGCTTATTGAAAGACTGAAGGTAGCCAGATAAGTAAATGTAATGTCAAAGATTCTTTCATCCCAACCAATTAGGATTCCTCTAGATGCCCAAATTGAGGGCAAGAATGTCCAATTACTTATTTTCCCCCTCCCAAAGTCCTGAGTAAATTTGGGGTATAGCTTTCTTTGTTTGTTTCACTAAGTATAATTATATCACATTTACTTATTTTAATAAAATTCTTCACAACCCTTTTATTCCCACTACTTCCAAGTCCCCTTATATTCCATGCAACAATAATCATTGAAATAGAGAGGACAAACGTAGAGGTTCAAAGTTCTCCACAATATTAGTCATTTCATCTAGGTTGAATGGGGCTAATCCCTGATCAGATCTTATTGAGTTTAGGAATACTCTAGATTCACACAGAGTTTGTAAATTAATTCCAATATTGCCACAAAAGTCTCAAAATTGCTCATATGAATCCCAAGTTAATGCATCATTAACTAGATGATTATATGAAAGGTCCTCTGACCAACTTGATGCAGAAGTAGAAACAGGAGAAACAGGAGAAACAGTAGATGAATTAGAAAGAATACTTGGTGCTTGTGAATTAACAGAGTGTGAAGAGGGGGTACCTGGTGCATGGATGGGTGTAGTTGGCTGAGATGAGGGAATGTTCCTGTAACCATGCCGGCGAGAATGGCAAAATATGCGAAAGTCGGCAAAGTCACGGCAAAAAATTAAAAAATATGCAAATGCAGGAGTCGCCACCTAGTCTATTAAAATGGAAGATGAGGAAAACCATATAAAACATGAAAATCATGCAAAAACAATGGAAAAGGTCTTTGTAAACCAAATATATGGGTAAGGATCCCTGTTACGTGCAAGGAAGGTGTTAGGCACCCTCGTACGCCCGATAAATCAGTCTTGTATTGGTTTCTCAATTGCTTATGAAATGTCGACTTTTCAGCCTTTGCTATTGTAACCATGCCGACGGAGAGATCGCAAAGAAAATGCGAAAAGTCGGCAAAATCACAATGGAAAAACAAAATAAAATGCAAAATGCAGAAGTCGCCACCTAGTCTATTATGGAAGACGAGGAAAACCATAAACATGAAGATCATGCAAAACAATAAAAAAGAAAAGTCTTCGAAAACCAGAAATGCGGGTAAGGATCCTTGTTTCGTACGAGGAAGGTGTTAGGCACCCTCGCACGTCCGATAAAATCGGTCTTCTATGATTTCTCCAATGCTTATGAAATGTTGGCTTTTCAACCTTTTGCTATATACGCCCGAGGGCGATATGCCGTGCCATGCTTAGTGCCTTATGCTAATAGGTGCATGATGTGCAAGGGGAGTGTCCTAATGCTCAGAAATATCACTCCTTATTCCGAGTCAAGTGTATAATGCAAGGATATTGCATAATCAAATCAGAGTTGTATCATTTGGAGTGATTTATCATCATTGCTTGCTATATGCAAATGCAAGTGCAAGTTAAAACACATGAAACAGTAAAAAGAAAGTGTGCCTTCCTAGTAAATCCAGGAGGAAAACCAGGGAAAACCAAGAGAAAAGCAAGTCGAGAAAGCATGACAAAGATGTGTGAAAACATGCAGTATGCTAAAACAGGATAGTGAGTCAGCTTGGTGCGCCAGACTGGTGCGCCAGTCTGGTGCGCCACCTATGTGTGCCTAGGTGGTCTAGAATGTTGCAGGGTTAAAACAGAGAAGATATGCAATGCCAAATCTTATAAAGATGCATTTTGGAAAGCTGAATCATATAAAAATGCATTCTGGGAAG
>JAMKQA010039788.1:0-25191 GCA_024699735.1 Posidonia australis | reverse complement strand
AAAGTCTCCTTCTTCCTCTGGAGGCTCTTCTGGGGTCGGCTTCCTACTGATGACAAGGTTCAGGGGATGGGTGTTGCTCTGCCTTCCAAATGTGTTTGCTGCAGGCTCCACCCTCAGGCTGAAATTGGCAGCCATCTCTTCTTTTCTGGTGAATGGGCGAGGATTTGCTAGACGTGGTTTGCTAGGTGTTTCCACTTGGATTTGTGTTCGGAAATGTCCTTCCTCCACTGGCTCCACCACCTCTTCATCAAGCGTTCCAAGGAATCCTTCCTCCAACGCTTCCAACGCCTTATGGCTGCAGTGGTGTTGTGGGAGTTATGGAATGCTAGATGCAGCACCCGTTATGGGGGCAAATCCTTTTCCCTCTACAGGATTCTTGTGTCCATCAGCCGTTGGTCGTCGGACTTCGCCTTCCTGCTGAGGAACCTGAAGTGTCACTCTGAAGACGAAGTTTCAATCCTCCACCTGAACTTCAACATTACTGGGATTCCCTCTGCGAAGTTCTCCTACATTTCGGTCGCTTGGAAGAAACCTCCTGCTGGTACGTTCAAGCTGAATGTCGACGAGGCTTCTCGAGGAAACCCAGGACCCGATGGGGGGGTGCCATCATCAGGGATCACAGGGGCAACTTCATTGCGGCGGTGGCTAACTTCTATGGCAATTGCTCGAATATGGTCGCTGAGTTCAAAGCTCTGAAGGATGGTCAGGCTCACTGCTTATGGCAGGGTCTCCTGCTGTCGTCGCTCGTTATTGAGACGGACTCTCTGATTCTTGTCTCGATGCAGCGGGGGGGCCGTTGTTTCGACTGGAGACTCCGGAACGAGTGGAAGGGCGTCGCTGGCCTGGTGCAGTAAGCCATCTCCTTTTCTCACGTTTTCCGGGAAGCTAACTCGGTTGCGGACGGCCTGGCCAACCTGGGTGTCGATTCCCAGCGTTTTGTCTTCCTGTCTTCGCCTGGGGACCTCTCAAATTTTTTGCGCGGGACGATTTGTTTGGAAAGGGCTGGGCTGCCTTACTTGCGGTCCAAGCGGCAGTAGCCCATCCTCCGCTGTACTCTGGATTTCTTTTGTTATAAGATTTTGGGGTCTCCTGGGGCCCGTTGCTTTCCAGGTATAAAAAAAAAATATTAAAACACAAAAAACCCTAATTAAACTCAAAACCATAATAAATTAAATCCAAAACCCTAATTAAAATCCAAAAACCGTAAATTAAAACCCCAAAATCCTAATTAAAAAGCAAAACCCTAAAATTAAAATAAATAAAAACAAAAACCTAAAATAATTAAACCCAAAATCCTAATTAAAAAAGCAAACCCTAAAATTAAAATAAATAAAACAAAAACCGAAAGTAATTAAAAACCTAATTTAAAAAAAAACCAATTAAGCAAACCTTAAATCCAAAAATTAAAAATCAAATTTAAATCACAAAAACCCTAATTTAAAACTTAAAAGCAAAACCCTAAATCCATAAAAATTCCAAAACAAAAATTAAAAAAAGCCCTAAATAATTAAAACCTAATTTAAAACAAATTAATTAAACCTTAATCATGAATTTAAGTGAGATCATAAAACATAAATAAAAGCCCAAACCTAAAACCCAAAATCCATTTAAAAATCTTAAAAACAAATAAACAAAAAAAAACCAAACTCTAAAACACAGGCCCAATAACACATTAAACCCATAAATCAAAAACATTATAAACACTCAAAAAATAATTCCGCCGTGCTCCTTATTCTCCAGAGACGACTCCGATCAACCCCGAGATCTCCGGAGCGTATCCACAACCTCTTCGTGATCTCTGTTGAATGTCCCCAGCTCGCGCACTTGATCCTACGGTGCCCAGTGGCTGAGGAGGGTGATCGACGGCCCTGCGGACGTCCGCCAGGGTTTAAAACCTCACCGTCAAGCCTCCCCTCCAGCAAGCGCAAGCATTCCTCCCTCAACACCCAAATCGCAAAAGCATCTAGCCTGCATCCAGCAACCCTCTCCAACCTTTCCCCAGCCTAAAACCCCCCTTTTTGCAGCGACTAGGGCATCACCGGAGAAGCCAAAGTCTCACTGTCGAGTTTTGCTGGGGAGCTACATCCTCCGATCAGGTAATCCCCTGTCTCATTCTTTTGGTTTGTTTTCTTTTGCCTTAGGACCCCTAGTTCCCGTAGGCTCCCTGAGCGGCATTTCGACAGGGAAGCACCCTCTATCTGCCGTCACTTCTATCGTTGGTGGTGGGTTCCCCATCGCCGGCGAAGCCAGTGTCTTCCTGGCTCTTGGAAAGGTCACTGACTCCTCTCTTCTCTCCTCCTCTTCTTCCTCATCCTCTGAGAGCTCCCTTGCCCTCGAGTAGCCTCTCTCTGGCCACCCAAAGACCCACTGCACCGTCGCCGTCGCTGCAGCCCCGCTACTGCCGTCGAGGAGCGGCTGGAGCTCACCAGACGCCCCTACTCCCCACCGCTGCATCAAGAAGCTCCGTCGCGCCTCCATGAGTCCCTCCAAGCGCCTGCGTCGTCGTTCCAAGCCTCAGAGCACCGTCCCCACCGCCGTCGCGATCATCACCGGAGTCTGGGATGGGTGGTGTGCCTCAGGCCACCACAGTTGTGCCCGATACCCTAAAGAGCTCTGCCGCGTCTCCTTCAAGCTCCCTAGACCCTTAGTTCACCGCTTGGATGTCGGTGGAACCGCTGTCGGTGAAGTTCACCGTCGCTAGAGAAGAACGGTCGGGGTGACGTCCACCCGCCATTTCAGCCGCTGGATGGATCATCAACGCCAATGGATCTCTTCCTCTCCTCCCTTTCTTGCTTTCTTCACCCTCTGATGAGGGATTGTCCCTTGGGGAGGCCTTGGATGGCCTTCCCAGTCCTCTGTTGCTAGCGATCTTCGAATCACCGACGGCCATCGTTTTCTTTTATGTTTCTTTTACCTTTTTCCCTTAGTTTTACGTTATTTTCGTTTGAGTCCTTTTTTATTACTGTTGAGTCCTTTTATTTATGCTTAAGTCCCTGATATTTTAAATAACCCTTTAGTTCTTCATTATTATTGTAAATATTGCATTCTTTACCCTGTTTCCTTTTAAATATCATTTTTAGTTTTATTTACGCATGTTTATTTACATTTAAGCCCCTGCAACCATACTTTCTTTATAATTAAGTCCTGAATAATTGCATTTAGCCCCTGAAACATTTTAAAATGAGTTTTTCCTATGAAATTGCATTCTAAACCCTAAAAGATTTAAAAATCACACTGACTATCATTGACATTGAATTTTCTTTAAATTTAAGTCCTGGTCTTTTGCATTCAGCCCCTAGAATTTTAAAAAATGAGTTTTCTCTGAGAATTTTGCATCCTAAACCCTAACAAACCTCATAATAACACTGACCAGTATAAAAACCTAATTTTTACCACATTTAGGCCCTGAAATTTTGCATATAAATCCCTAGATTCACATCAAACTATTCCTGAGCACATAAAATTTGCATATAGGCCCTTAGATTATTTCTAAAATACATCATTTAGGGTTTTAAATGTTTTCTTGCATATTTTGGATATTTTTCACTCATTGCATGTCACATTTTGCGTTTAATCATAGATTCCATCTGAAAATCATATTTTCATTGTGAATTGATCTTTAGTCTCACATTTTAACCATATTTGCACTTATGTGTGAATTTTGCACTTTAGACCTTGAATTTTCAAGAAATTACCCAAGTGCAATTTTCACATCTCAGTGCCACATTGACATTGGATCCATCATCTGCAGGTTAGAATAGAAGCCATGAATATAGTTTTCATCCAGATTCTCCCTCTTTTTGTGAATTTTGCGTTTTAGTCTCTATATTTGTCTTTTATTGTGTTTACATCATGTATTATTATTATTATTTTCCTTCATGTCTTCTTGCAAATAACATCTTCTGGACTTTTGTCACCCATTTTGACATAACTTAGGCCATGCATCATCCCCATAGTTGCATTTATCACATCTAATCATGAAAATGACTAAAGTGCCCCTGTGTCTCTAATTCATGTTGCATGCATGTTAGTTTTCGCACTCAGCCTTACCTAACCCTTGTCCAAGCCATCCTTTAGCACTTTTTACACATTTAAGCACTTATTCATCCATTTTATATAGTTTTCATCACATTTGCACATCAGTCCCTCATTTTTAAATGAATTTGCATCACATGGGTTTCTCTCTTAGAATGTTCTTCACTTTGTTTTCTGAGTCCCTCACCCTGCATTCGATCTGATTTAATCCTACATTTCGGATTTTTTTGATTTGATTTGGATTTCATCGCCCGAGGGCGTACACAAACTGACCGAAAGGCCCATATTGGCCTAGTTGCGGGCTATTCCTCCGTTTTTTAAAATTTTCACGACTTTTTCCATGATTTCGAGGACTTGGATTGATCCCACTTTTTATATTTTGACATCAGTTGGTTTTCCGAAGCATTCTGTCCAAAAACATCGTCATTTCATGTGATTTTTTTTGTCGTGTCATACTTTGCGATTTCATCATTTTATTTGGATTTCTTTGCAGTTTTCGCACATTATCTTGCACATTCATCCAATATTGTCATGGCATTCATGTTAGCATATTTAAGGCACAATCCAGGCTTAGCAAACATTCACCCAACCTTTAGCAAGCAATTTAGACTAGAAAGATCGAGTTTCTCAGGCGTACGAGAGTACATAACACCTTCCTCGTGCATAATAGGAATCTTTACCCATCCTCTGGTTAGCAAACATTTGGCCTTCGCATTTGCATCTCATGCATTCGATCTTTTGTCGTTTTCCTCGTCTTTTCCTTAAAAGACTAGATGGCGACTCCTTTTCTTTTTCTTTTATCCCATCTTGCGTCTTCACCATCTTGGCATGGTTGTGATCTCCTCCCTCTGGCGCGACCCCGCATCGGACCCCCGGCTTGGCATGGTCACAATAAGGTTGTAATGCTAAATGCATAGGAGGGAGGGTTGTGACTGCACTCATCATCATCATCAATAAAAAGACAGAAAATTCAAAAATTTGAAAAAATCGAAGAATCAAAAATCAAAAAATCAGAAAAAAAACCAAAAAAATAATAAGTAGTGCCCTCGACCTTTACCTACAAGTGGAAACATAGTAAGGAAATTGGAATTAGTCTGGCTAGTGATGCAACAATCGACTCACCAGGTTTTGGAGTCAAAGTCCTATTCAAGCGTGCATTCATGGCTTGCTTGCATTTTCTCCACAAAGACATTATCCCGTAATGATCTTTAGAGCATCCACAAATGATTCACCATTGACGTCCACTAAGCTCTGGTTTTCCATCTCTTAGCTGAAGCCAAGACTAATTCCCTCCACCTAATCTTAAGTATAGGAGAGTAAAGGATAACACTATAGTACTCTTCCTAGGCAACTTAGCCAACCCTTCTAAGGTAGGGAAAAGTACACTCTTTGATTATTAACATGTTTATTAAGTGTGTAGGTATAATCCCCAACCATGTGTTAGTACATCAAGCTCCACCGTGAAGCTGCATCAAGCCCCACCATGGCATTACACAAATTCCTGTTGAGAATAGACTCTCGCCTTTGGAGTCTCAATCGTGTACAAAGACACATCGCTCTGACCAAGAGGCAAAACCTTAGTTTGACAATGGAAGGGTTCACTCCCTTACCTAGTTCTTTATTCATAGAACTCCTTTACTTACCAAGTCGAGTTGTGGGACGATGGTCCTTTCATGAGAGTACTGGTCATGCTCGAAGACGAAAAATACTTGAGTACAATGAATTGCATTTACACATCTTGCATATGTCTATATGGTTAAGGACCACTCGTACCCTACCGACCTAATTTGTCATATGGACCATTCATTGCATATTGAAAGTTGACCTTGCATTTGCATTATTATTTGCTTGAATCATGCATCCATGCATTTAGGAATCATGCATTGGAAGTGGAGCGCTGACGGAGCAATGTTTTTCAAGAGTATTAGAAACCCTTAGAACTTGTAATCCTCCTAAACCCCAATCAAATCAAACCTATCTTCTTCTATTCCAATCCGAGCAAGCTCTCAAATAAGAAGCAATGACAATTATCTCTTTATTTACCTTAGTTATGTCCTGTTGAAGTGGTACTCTACATGATTGACATGGTCTCAACACTGGCTGCGATACATAACTCCAAAATCGGCTTGACCTCTCCATGCCTAAGCCTTCAATATGACGACATTCTTTAAATATTCTTTTATTTCCTTTAGTTTTTGTCTTATTGAAGTGTCACTCTACATGATTGACAGGTCTCGACGCCAGCTGCAACATATAGCCCTGGCTTGACTCTTCCATGCTTGAGCCTTCAATATGATGGCATTCCTTTAGTTTAATCAAACCACTCGGTTGTGCAATCATGTCTTGAAACTGATTTAGTTCATCTTCTCACCTTATTGCCGTTTTGGTGCTGATTCATCGCGTAAAACCAAAATTGAAATCTTAAGACTCGTCGCCTGTCTAAGTGGTGACTTGAAGATTCTGTTGCCTGTCCCACAAGCGACGAGCTTAGATCTCGATTTTCTACATTTTCAAGAGTATTTCATCCTACGCTTGATCTATATCTCGTCTTTGACGAGATCTCCAACCTCCAAACTCTAGAAATAGACCCCTTAAGTCTTCAACACAAGGGAAGGCATTTCAAAAACCCTAGGAGCCATTATTGAAACCCTAAAGCTTAGAGAGGAGAGAAATCTAAGAGAAAGAGAGCCATAACCCCCTCCTCCATGTTTGAATCCCTAGAAGTTTAGATCCAACCCTTTTCTACAACCAAAGTGCACCTTCGGAGTTTCATAAATCGACCTCGACTTCTTCATCCACTCCACAATGTACGAGGATGAAGGGAGTATCTTCCTTTTTTCATTATTTTATCATAAAAAAACTTACATACATTATTAGCCCATGACATATGCATGTGGGAAATCACCCCTCAGTTAGTATTTAGTAGCATGTTTATATTTTTCTTTTATTATCTTTTGTTATTTGTCTTCTACACCTAGTCTAATCCATTTTTGTTTGCTTTTCTTATTTGTTTTGAAGGGAAGGATTGTTACAAGAGCACGAGGACGCCACTAGCAGCATCCTGCCGCTGTCCTAGTGAACCGAGAATCCACGTCATCATAGCCTCCACACTCCCATAAGATACCTTGTCAACTGACGAAAGCAAATCAACAAGTGGCAATCACAAAGGATCATCGAAGTGAGTGGACACGACTATGATTCTACAATACTCCCAAAAATCCACGTGCAGAGTAGTGAAAACAAAAACGAGAGTTAGAGTTTAAATCCCAAGTTGAGTCACTAGTTCTTGTGACTAAGTGGTAGGGGGAGACACCCAAGGCACGTGATTTGGATAAGGAAGGAGTTGAAGGCCATAGAAGAGGCGATAACTCCAAGTTGGATCTCAACTCAAAAACATCAAGTAAGAAAAGAAAGGATAAGGTAGGAGTTGTCACCTAGTCTACTTAAAATGGGAGACGAGGAAAACCATGTGCAAGAAATAAAGAAACAAAGAAACAAAAGTGTAGGACTCCAATACCAATGGCTAGTGTTCACAAGGTCCTTGTAAGCAAAGAAAGAGTAAGAATTCCAATTATATACGGGGAAGGAGTTAGGCACCCCTATACGCCTAACAATGTCGATCTCTCTATAATCAACAACTCATGTGTGTGACAAAAGAAATAAACATAGGCAACAAGAAAGAATGCTCAAGAGAAAAATGTGAGATGCCATGCAAGCACAAGTAAACATGTAAGAGGAGAATCTATGCACAAAAAACCAAGGCAAAGCACAATGTGATTGGTCAAGTTTGCCCCTTGACAGTAAAAGCTAGGTCAAAACACAATGTGGGCAATCCACACCTATCACCTGCACTAGCTACTCACACCAGGAAGGTGTGCTTGGGAGACATGCCTGTTGCCCGTGCTAATTGGCTATGCTAGATCAACATGAAGCTCGTTCCTACAAATCCTTGGCTTGTGCTTGACTGTTTAGACCAAAGGATTGGTTGGGTGTTAGGTGGTGGTTTGTGAGTTGGTTTGTGGTATTGGGCAAAGCCTCATCGTAGCCGAAAATGGTCCTTCCATAGGAGTCTATTAGTGGGCAGTTGCAAAACTGGGGTGTTTACAATGCCCCTCTCTAAACAAGTTCAAGGATAACAAGATTGATGTTTAGGGTTGAAATGACACCCTACCTGAAACTTACAGAGGATACTGTTGTTGTTGGCTTTGAGTCATTTATTTCGAGGAATCACTGACAATCATGACCCATCACCCCTATAAGTGGTAATGTTGATGCAATGTGATACCATGCTGGAGTATGATGCTGAGGCAATGCTGATGTTGGATGACAATTGAGGATGTCAGCTTGATGCAGGATAGTTGTAGATGTTAGCTAGGATGTAGGACAATTGAGGACATCAGCCTAGACGTCAAAGAAAAAAGTTGAGCTTTGTCCGCACATAGCAAAGACTTGAAAGAGAAAAGCCAGATTCATTTGCACGATGTGAAGACTCAAAAGAAAATCAAGAGTAAGTTGGATGTCATACCTGGTTAGATTGATGGGCCGAGCTTGCAAAAGACAAGTCCATTTGCAGGTGCACCTTGGATCCTTGTTCCAATGCCTTTGGGCCCTACTTAATCTGATGCTAGTTGGGGATACTGAACTTTTGGCATTTTGCTGCTTGCTAGGGGTCTATTCTGCATGTATGGTGCCTTTAGATGTGGAGTTCAAGGCTAACAACAAACACTTGGCACAGAAGAACATGCAAAAAGTCTTTGACTAATGAGCTTCTTATTCCAAGAAGATAGGGGCATTTATAGTGGTAGACTCCACCTAATCCATTCACTAAATGCTAAATGATGTTCCTTATCTCTTCTTTTCTTTCTTTTTTATTGGCTTTTCTTTCTTTAAAAATGAACTTCCTGTGTAACTCCTCTCTTCTTCCTCTTCATTCTACATTACTTCTCCCTTCCACTCTCTCATGCTCTTGCAACTAGGGCTTGTGCATCCTCCTCAATAAGCGACGATGAGGGGCGATGGGCAACAACCGCAAGTGGGGGGTTGTGGCTTCGACAGGATGTGCATGACACCTACTAACAACCTGCGACAAGGGTAGGACTATGAGCGATGGCATGTGGGTAGCAACGCAACTTTGCTAGTGAGCGTCACCTCAGTAAGCCTCCTCCCCTTTAGCCCTAAGCATGCCATTCTCCATTTTGTTCCTTGATCTCATGCTTGACCTTAGGTGTGGTGCAATGGAGGTTGCGTTGACAACTCTGACAATGGATCGTCGATGGATTTCATGTGTAATGGGAAAGTGGTACAGAAAGTGTTAATACATCAAAATACCATTTACTTCCCATTAATGTTATCATTTTATCTGGTCGGTGGCAACTCCAAGTTTTTTCTTCTAATAGGTCAAGTCGTCAAGCTTAACATGGTACGACAGGCTGACTACTGGAACTCTTTGAACTACATCTCTGCAGAAGCTCCTTCATAGTTTTTGACCAAACATGATGTATGATATCTAATGCTTCAATGCAAAACATACCGAAAAAGATAGTTTACTTTTATCATCAGAAATTATATATTTAACCAATACAAATCATTAGAATGTGATTGTTGTTTTTAGTAAACAATGCAACTTTACCTTCAATACAATTTACTAACACCATCTCCTATTACCCAATTTCCAAATAGCTCAGACCAACAAGATCAAAAATAATTTTCTCATGAAGTCTCAACCATGTCTAGCTCACTCAATCCCTCTGCTATATTTTGTTTCAAGACCTTTCTTTTATCAATCAACAAGCAACACAGACAATCCCAAAAGAAACTCACCACGTTGCAGTTATTTCTTTTAATTACAACATCTCTGTGATGTGGTAGACTTCACCTTAGAATCCTTAAAAGGAACACCACTTTGAGAAAGAAGATGAGACAAAAATCCTTCTTTTCTTTCAATGTTCTTATTACTGGTATCACTGAAATTGCTAACAAGAGACCAATGAGTCTCAAAATCTGGAAGATATCCATTTTGTTGCATCTTGTGCAAGAGTTCCGTTGCCTCATGTAAATCATTTTCTGAAATATACTGATCAATGACCAAATAAATAATGCTGGAAGGAAGTACTAGCCCTGAATGAACAGTTGCTTCCAACAACATTCTCGCATCATCAGTTCTTCCACTTCCACAAAGACCTTGGACAAGTGCAATGCACGTCTCAAAACTCGGCTGGAGATTCTTGTACTGCATCTCAGCATGGAAATCAAGAGCCTGATCAAATTCTTTTTGAACAAGGAGCCCATTAACAATAGAATTATAACTAGCTTCACTTGGAAGATTTCCTTTCCTGAGCATTAAATTAAGCAGGTTAATTGCCTTGTCAACCCTCCGATGCTCACAGAACTTTCTAATCAGATTGCCGTAATAAATTTTGTTTGAAACTAGACCATTTTCATCAAGTTGAGTCAAAAGCAAGCAAGCTTCTTCTAATTTTCCTAGTGAAAGAAGGCTCTCAATAAGTGCATTTTGAACCATAGAACCATGTTTGACGCCCCAGCGGTCCATAGCCTTCCTCAATTCCAATGCTTCGTCGATGTTAAAGTGCATGCATAGATGATTGATGACAATCCTGAAGCTGCGGCTGCTTGGCACAAGATCCCTTGAGAGCATAGCCTTTATTGCTTCAACCGATTTGGCAGTATCTCCACATATGTAAAAGCCAAATACTAAAAAATTATATGAAACATGATCAAGAATAAGCTTCTTCACCTGCATTTCATCCAAAACAACTTCCACAAGTTGGGATTTTCCAGCTTGAAAGAGATAAAAAATCAGAATGTTATAGAATGTGAGAGATCGGGAATCACTGTCTTTTATGAAGACCTTTCTAAGGTTCAAACAATCAACTAGTGAGCTCTGGACACTGTTCAGGCGTATTAGGCTTCTATAAGTGGAAGGGGTTAGGTCCATAACCATTTTGAGCATGAAACATAATGCCTCATATGCTTTACTTGAATTATCTTCTCTGGCATACCCATCAATTATCATGTTTAAGATATCACCATCAGGGGATAACCCTACTGTCATCATCTCAAGCAGCTGATGATTTGCCTCATTTACATTACCTGTTTTGCACAACTCGCTAATCAGAAGCTTATAGAGAGATAACGAAAGCTGTGACTGGCTTCCTAAAAGAACCTGCTTCAAAGTCATGGCATTTTCGATGTCGCCAAGCCCAAGTAGTGGAGGAATAAGCAGTTGGCACACAGTAGAAGCAAGTGAGATATTTTCACAGAGCAAAATATCAAACACTTTCAGAGCTTCAGAAAACTTACCCTCCTTGCAAAACCCCTTTATAAGATACTTGTACACCCTGTAATCTAATAACTGACCTTCTTTCACCTCCTCTTTGACAAGAGCATATCCAATGGTGGAAGAGCCTGAGATGCACAATTGTTTGAGAAAAGAAGCACGGGTTGCAGGAATAGAGTGGGGGTACTTTTCTGACATACCCCCGAAAAGTTCTAATGCTTCCTTGAGCATTCCAGACTTGCATAGGCAACTGACAAAAACCTTGAAATCATTGACACCAGGAAGCCAACCACTTCTTTTGGCCACTTCCCATTTGTCTCGGAATCTCTTTGGGTTTCTCTCTCTGTATGAACCGATTATAAGAGTTGTGAATGTCTCATTCTCAATAGGAAGTTGTCTTCTGAACAGTACATCCAAAACCAAACTTGCTTCGAGCACAATTCCCTTCTTGCTTAGTATTTGTACGAAAAGATTCAAAGTTTGATGATCAAGTTGATCAAAAACCTCCTGCATCTCCTCAAAAAGATCAATAATACCTTCAACATCGTAGATAGATGTGCCTAGCATTTTAAGCAATGCAGAGTAAGTGCGTGGGGAGAGTTTCTGTGCATGCTGAATAGCTTCTTCTTTCATACTAATCACTTTTTGTGTGTTACCCATATGGCATTCTTCAAGAATTTCAAGGTTAAAGTCAGGCACCATGGTGTTGTCAAGAACTCCTGATAAGATTTTATCATACTCATTAGTATCAGTGTCTAAGAACAACCCATTGCCAACAGAATCAAAGAATTCAGCCTTCTGAAGCTTCATATCATTGAGTCTCTTAATTTTCACATGCAAGGAGTCAAGCCCCAGTAGAGTGAAAGCCTTGGAAACAGCATCCTCCCAAGGAGCTAAAGAGGCCATACCACGGTTCACCATTTCCTGAAGGATCAATCTAGATTCATCAAATTGTCTCTCTCTACAGTAGCCTGCTAGAACAACTCGTAATGTACTCATTGCAGGTGTTACCCCTGCCACAGCCATGTCAATGAAAACCTCACGAGCATACTTCCACATCCCCTCCCTAAACAAGCCACTGATAAGAGCATTGTAAGCATATAAATCTGGTTTGTGGTTTCTCAAGAGAAGCTCGGAAAAATAAATAAAAGCATTCCGTAGCTTCCTTTCTTTGCAACTCCAGCAGATGAAGATTGTGAATGTCCGAGAATCTGGCTTGAAGCCCAGGACCTGAAGGTTTTGCAAGATTGCCCATGCCCTGTCGGCACCAGAATGTCCACAGATACAAGATATGATCTTATTGCAAAGACGGGCACTCGGGGCGCACCCCAGTTCCTCTAAAAAACACAGTAGAGCATCAAAGTTTCGTTTGTCACAGTATGCATCGGCAATTACGTCAACAACAGGAACAGGGTCCAGCAGCATCCCACGGGACTTCCCGACTAGCCTGATTAAATCGGCAGCCTCCTGGACCTTGCTGTTGTCCCTGCAGAGCGTCCGGACGGCAACTCGAAGAAAACGATCGTCACCTCTCGCGAGCCCCAGCTCCACCATGTCCAAATAGACGGTGAGGAACGAATGCGCACCTTCTTCCGTTTCGAGGAGAAACCGGAGGAGCTGCTGGAAACAAGACGCGCTTGGGGAAACGCCTAGGGCTCTGGCCCGTCGATAGAAAGACATGGATGTCTCCAAGTCATGCTCGGCGACGAATCCTAAAATGACGTCGCTGTAAATGCCATGCCCCTCCCCACTAGTAGGTCGAGGTAGTGGTTGGGAAAGCAGGAATTCGGCCGCTTCCGGGAACATCCGAGCGCGCACGAGTAGGGAGGCCATGGCGTACTTGCAAGAGCTGGGCAGGTGCTGGTGGAAGTGAGGGTGGTGGGTTTCGGCAGCCCACTGGAACAAACGCCACAAGAAACGCACTTTTCTAGTAGAATCAGAAGCAGCATCTGGTCTGGGGAACATACCGAGCAAGACCTGAAGGAAGTCGTCGGGTCGGAGGGCGGAGACCCTCCAGAAGCGGCGCATGGTCTCCGGAGACATGTCGATGGACTGCTTCACCAAGTCCACGAGGGTTGGAGGCGACCTGCTGGACGACGACGACGACGCATCTTTCGTGAGACAACAAGGACGGTGGTGTTCTTCGTGAGACGACAAGGAAGAGCGGTAGAAATGGGATTTGAACAATGGGAGTAGTGTGTGTTTTTCTCTGTGGGGGAAGGAGAGTAGAAGATACCTCATGTTGGACCATAACATTCCGCAATGTTTTTAATCATCTCTCTATGTCATTCATTCATTGTCCAATCCGCCGTCTCTCTCGTTCCCTTTTCCTCTCCGTCGCCCGCTGCGGTCATGAACGAACAAAAGAAGAGGAAAAGAATGAAGCACGAGGAATTGTGGATTCCGATTGACTTGCTCATCTGAGTCCGATAGATGAACCCGCCAGTTAATAATTTTAGGTTTTCCAGAAAAATACGGGTTTGTTATGACAGTAAATTAGGCCTTTTGGTGTGTAATTGTGTATTTAAGGGTTTTTTAGTAGGAAATAGTGTTTTAGCACTCTAATTTTATTTTTTTAATAGTGTTACTAGTACCATGTTTTAATTCATTTTTTTTTAAAGCATGTTTAATTTGAAGTGCCATGTTCAGTAGAAAGCAATGTAACCTAAAGTTGTTACAAAAATCTTCATTAACATGTAGTATGTGTCATCTTGTTAATAAGACTTCTAGATGACTACGTCCTAGTCGCCGTCGGATCCATAATAACTCCAAGAATAAACCTAAAATAAGAATTAGTACTCCATTTAGTTGTATAAAAAGTAGAATAAATTGGGAATCGCAATTCTTAATCTAGTTATTTCACTGGAGAGAAAGAATAAAATTATTCTATTAAGTTATTCTGATGCATGTATATATATAGTATGATTATTTTTTGTATAAAAATGATACATATTTTATATCATGTACACATGTTTCATATTAGATATATATTTTGATAATCAAACTGATTACCATTAATCTACATGTTTTTCACTTATTCCAATAATTTTTCTACATTTTAACCAACCCAAAATTTCTCTCAACACATACTTATCCACCTCTAAAAGAAAATCACTTCCAAATGAAATAATAATACTATCAAAATAATAATAGTATTTTTCACTTATTCTTATTTTTCTTATTATATATCTAAAGAATAGACACTTGCAATCTCACTTGATAAAAAAATTAGATAGTCCCAACACGAAATGGTACCTAGGCTAGCCCAATCTAAACATGAAAGGACTAAAGACTGAGCTCAGGTCGAGGATTTTCTCTAATGGCCTCGCATGACTTGATTTGGGCTTGAACATAGCCTAGGTTAGAGCCTAAACACGACACAAACATAGCCTGGGCTCAATTTTATGACCCAATTTAGACCCAAAACAAGCCTTAAAAAAATATGTAATGTTAAAAAAATTTAATTTTTAAGTTATAATAATTATTTTATAATGTATTTTAACTATATAAAATAAAAAATTGATGTCTATTTTAAAAATAAGCCATGTTGCTTAATACAACAAACATCCTATTTAAAGAAACGAAATTCGTTTCTTTAGGAAAACTTCTTGACAAAAAAATGGATGGCCATTCCTCAAAATGGACATCTATTTTTATTAATTTTATATATACCAAATTTCAATGGCTATAAATATAACTATTGAATGAAGTGGACATTTGTTTTTTATTTTTATTTTTCTTTTAAATTTCAATGGTTATAAAATAAAGTCATTGAATAAAGTGGATGTTCATTTTCAGAAATGAACGTCCATTTATAGAAACAAATGCCCATTTTCAAATAAGGAGCATCTGTATTTTTCCTGATTTTTTCACTTGTAAATTTCAACAACTATAAAATACAATTATTTGATCAAGTGGATGTCTTTTTTCAAAAATAGACATCCACTTCTAAAAACAGACGTTCATTTTTCATTTATTTTTGCTCTGATAGTTGCTAGCAGTTGTATTTTTAGCTATTATGAAACTTCATTGATAATTTTATCCTTTCCTTGAAACATCTATAAATAGTATCCCATTCTTCTCTTATATACACACAAAACCTCCTATTTCTTCTCTTCATTTATCAAAATCCTTAACTTCTTGCAATCTTACTCTTAAGTCTCAAGTATTCAAGTAGAAGTTGAAATTCTTGGTCTCAAGTTCTCTAACTCTTTACACCTTTGTCAATCATCATCAACATTCCTTTATTCTTCCTCAATCCTATTCTCTTCTTAATCCTTTATTTTACAAATTTCTTCTTTTAATTTTTTTGAAGTGTTTATTATTATTGTCATAGTAATTTATTTTTGTTTCATAAGTCATGATGGCCAATAAATCAAATGATTTTTCTCCTAACACCCAAACTCTCATAGAAGATTTAGATAACATAGGATGGTAGTAGAAGATTTAGGATTCACACCCTGTAATTCTAATATTCTAAACTCTAGATGAAAAAGAAAAAAAATAAGATATGTGGACTTATTTAACTAAGAAGTCTAATCATCTAAGGAAATGTACATACAATGTAAGGATCTTTCTTTGTGGTGATTTGGGAGGGATAGGACATTTAGGAAAATGTGTGAGAACTTGTCTTCAGAAATTAAAAGAGAAACCTGATTCTAGGCAAAGTACATTAGTAATGGGGCCTTGGAGAATTTTATCAAAATGGAAATATTGATCAAAATTAAATAAAAATTAGTTAAAAATATAATTAAAGACAAACAACCTTTTTTTTTTTATAAAAGTAAATATTTTGAAAATTATGTAAAAATTCTTTAAATCCACAATTTAAGAGTCATTCTAGAAATACTACAAGAAATCTTATTCGAAGAAATTTAATAAAGATCAGCTAAAATTAATTCAAACTTAGGTAATTTAAAATGTAAAATAGCATTAGCTTCTGATGTTTGAATTGGTACTAATAATTTTCCTTATTTATGTGTTACTTATCATTATGTTAATATTGATGAAATTCTTCAAAAAAGGATTATTACTTTTTAAATTTTTGAACATCTACGTAGTGCTTCCGCAATTTATAATGCATTAGTAACAATTTGTCGTGAATATACAAATCTTCAGTCTTTGATTCTAGCAGAAAGAGAGCCAAAATGTCATCTTTCCCATACATTCTCCTAAATTTTTGAGCAAGAGTGAAAAAGCATAAGTTCCATCCAAATTCATCTACTATTTGGAGATCATAGAAAAAGATTGTTGCTGTATAAAAGTGTTGTTGCTGTAATTGTATACAAAAGAGTTTCAAAGCTTCTCTAGTTGTGAGAAAACTTCATGGTTTTGCAAGATTGGTGAGGGGATCATCAAACAAGTAGGTACATTAAGATTAAGGAAACTCTTGTGGGATTTTCAAGGAGTGGACTAGATTGGAGTTGGTTGAACTATTAGAATTTCATTGTATGTTTTGTCACTCATCCCTTTTATGCTTGTTTTACTTAGTTATTCAAATCATCATTGACACACTTGTGATTATAATTGTTAAAGAGTTCAAACATCCCAAACAAGTTTTAAATTTTACTCAACTTCTCTATTTACTATCCTTTAGAGAAACCTCTCGATCCAATAAATGATATCAGAGTAAAGTTATCTAGAATTCAAGATTTAAAAATCTTCTAAAAATAATATTGTTTCTTATAGCAACAACATAATTGAAGGACAAAGTATAAATAACCACCCTTCTTTTATGGAAACAATTATAATTGTTGGAAATGTAGAATGATTATCTATTTGAAATCTATTAATTATGAGTTATGAAACATAGTAATTAATAGATTTACTGAAAATAATAAATCACATAGAGAGTGGAATGAAAATGAAAAGAGAATAGCACAACTTGAAGCGAAAGAGTTAAATATTCTATTTTGTACAGTAAATCAAAAATAATTTAATAGAATTTCAAATTCTAAAACTTCTCATAAAGCATGGTATACACTTAAAGTAACACATGAAGGAACTAGTCAAGTTAAAGAAATAAAGATTAACATGCTTTTACATAAATATGAGTTGTTCAAAATAAAATCATGTGAATCAATTGGAGACATGTTCACTAGATTTAATGAAATTACTAATCCTTTACAATTACTTGGAAGAGGTTTCTCTTAGAGTGGTATGGTTAGAAAACTTCTTAGATCTCTTACTCCTAAATGGGAGAAAAAGATCATAGCCATTGAGGAGGCTAAAGACCTCTCAAATCATTCTCTTGAAAATTTCATAGGAGACTTAACTTCATATGAAGTTCAAATGAAGAAAAAAAAAGAAAATGATGCAAGCACCCCTAAAATGAAAAATCTAGCCCTCAAAATTACAAATGTTTCGAAAAGTTTAGATGAGGATGATGATGATGACATTACTCTTCTTACTAGAAAATTTAAAAGATTTATTAAAAGAGAAAAATTCCATAAGAAAGGAAATCAAGATGAAACCAAAGAAGAAACACCCTTATGTTTTAAATGTAACGAATCAGGACATATAAAAAGATATTGTCCTTTGTTGAAATGAAAACTTTCAAGAGAGACAAAAAGTAACTCAAGAAAAAGGCACTTCAAACAACTTAGGATGAAAACGACTCTTCTTCTGATAAAGAATCTTCTTCAAATAGAGAAAAAGGCTCGTATGTACTTCATGGCACAAAATATTGAGTTTGTTTCATCACCAAACATTGAAGAATTTTCCATGGATGAACTATTAGATGCATTCAATGAACTCTATAATAAATACAAGTCATTAAAAACAAAAAACAAACAAATGAACAAAACTATGAATGATTTAACAAAAGAAAATGAATTATTGATTAATAAAAGGGAGAAATTAGTTTTAGAAAAAGAAGAATTAAATCTTAAAAATATTGAACTAAACCAAAGTCTAGATCACATGAAATACAAAATAACGAATTTAAGAAAAAAATATTGCCTTGTTGAAAAACAAAAGTAATGACTTACTAAATACTGTAATAAAATATACAAAAAGAAAACAAAGTCTTGATAAACTACTCTCAAGCCAAAAACCATTCTTAAATAAATAAGGATTAAGCTTTTCTCAATTTGTAGATGTGCCTTATGAGAATGGTTTTGTAAGTGCTTCAAATAATAAAAAATATGTATTCATTGTCAAAAAACAAACACAGAATAGATGGATGCCAAAGACAAATGTCTAGGCACCAAGATCTAATAGATCAAGACCCAAAAAGATGATTTAGATACCAAAATCGTTACTTTTATCTTTTGATGCAGGTGGTGCTCAAAGATGATGAAGACAAAGTAGATCCTTGGCAGTGGTTATTTTAGACATATGATGGGAGATCACAACCCCTTCTATACCTTAATTTTAAAAGAAGGAAGAACCGTCACTTTTGGAGACAACGCAAAAGGTAAGCTAGTTGGAATTGAGAATGTCGGTAATCCTAAACACCCTCTATCGAAAATGTTCTTTTAGTTGATAGATTAAAGCATAATCTTATTAGTGTAAATCAACTATGTGATAAAGGATATAAAGTTATTTTTGACAAAAAGGAATGCTTAATTCTTAATTCTTGTACCATTATAGTAAAATTCACTAGATCTAGGAAAAATAATGTATATAAAATAAAAATAGTTTATAAATCTAAGAGAGTCTTATTTCTTGTATCTTCAAATGACGAAAAATAACTATGGCACAGGAGACTAGGACATGCTGATATGAGTCAATTATCTAAATTGTCCAAAGGTGAATATGTTATTGGGTTACAGAAATTAGATTTTAAAAAGGACAAACTCTATGATGCTTGCCAATTCGAAAAACAGTCAAAATTATCTTTTAAGACTAAAGATATGGTGTCTATCATCAAACCGCTTGAGCATATTCATATGGATTTATTTAGTCCTAGTAGGACTTTAAGCTTTGATGGAAAAAGATATGTTTTCGTTATAGTTTATGATTTTTTAAGATTTACTTAGGTTTTGTTTTTGGTAAACAAAAATGATATTTTCAATGAATTTCAAAAATTTTGTAAGAAAGTTCAAAACGAAAAGGATTTGAAAATCATCAAAATAAGAAATAATCATGGTAGAGAATTTGACAATGAAGATTTTGAAAGTTATTGTGAAACAAATGGATTTGAACATAATTTTTCTTTTCCTCGGGTTCCTTCACAAAATGAAGTAGTTAAGTGGAAAAATAGAACTTTACAAGAAATGACTAGGACAATGCTTTGTAAAAATAATTTATCAAAGTATTTTTAGGTCAAAGTCGTAAATACAGCTTGTTATGTTTTACTTAGACCTATTTTAAACAAAACTCCCTTTAACTTTGGTTTAGCAAAATTCCTCGCATTTCTTATTTTAAAGTTTTTGGATTAAATGTTTTATTTTAAAAATAAAGGATGCTTTGCACAAATTTCACTCTAAATCTGATGAATGAATCCTTGTCGATTTTTCTTCTAGGAGCAAGGCATACAAAATCCTTAATAAAAAAACTCAAAGTATAGAAGAATCTATGCATGTTGACTTTGACGAAAACATAACTAAAGCAATTAATATTGAAGATGAACCTGAAATTATTGAAAACACTTTAAATATCTTGAGCAATGAAGAAAATGATCCAAATAAGGAAGTGTAATAAAATAAATCTTAAAACAACTCTAAAGAATGACAATATAAACCTGGACACCCAGGAACTCTTTATTGGTGAAATTTCCAAGCAGATCCTTACTCATTAGAACCTCGAACATGGTTATACCACATATGCTTTCATGTCCTCTATTGAACCTAAAAATGTAGATGAAGTATGTAGTGATGAGTATTGGATAATTGTCATGTAAGAAAACTAAATCAATTTAAAAGAAATAATGTCTAGGAATTAATTTCAAAACCTCTAGATCACCCAATTATAGGAACAAAATATATTTTTAGAAATAAATTAGATGAATCAGGAATTGTGCTTAGGAATAAAGTTAGATTAGTAGCACAAGGCTATAGTCAAGAAGAAGGAATAGATTTTGATGAGACTTATGCCCCAGTTGTCGGATTAGAGTAAATAAGGTTGCTCTTGGCCTATGCTAGTTGTATGGATTTCAAGTTGTTTTAAATGATGTAAAAAGCACCTTCTTAAATAGAGTAATTGAGGAAGAGGTTTATGTTAGGCAACCTCCTTATTTTGAAGATGAAATTCATTCAGATCATGTGTTTAAACTAAACAAAGCTTTGTATGGACTAAAATAAGCACTTAGGGCTTGGTATGATAGGCTTAAAAAATTCTTAGTTGAAAATAGGTTCAACATTGAATTGGTGGATACCACATTATTTATTAAAAAAGTTGACAAAGATAATTTGTTGATCTAAATTTATGTAGATGATATTATATTTGGATCTACAGATGAAAATCTATGTGAAGAATTCTCCAAAACTATGCAAAAAGAATTTGAAACGAGTATAATGGAGGAATTAACATTCTTTCTTAGATTTCAAATAAAACAAATTAAAGAAGGAATATTTATTTACCAAGAAAAATACACAAATGAATTATTAAAGAGATTTGGAATGAAAAGTTCAAAATTTGCAAAAACACCAATGAGTACTACTACGAAATTAGACAAGGATAAAGATGGTGTTAAAGTTGATCAAAAATGATACTGAGGAATGATTGAATCTTTATTATATTTAGAAGCTAGCCAACCTAATATAATGTTCAGTGTACGTTTATGTGCAAGATATCGAGTCTTTCCTAAGGAATCACATTTAGTAGTTGTTAAAAGAATTTTTAGATGTCTTCAAGGATCTAAAGACTTTGGTTTATTCTTCCTTAGAAATTTAAATCTAGATTTTGTAGCCTGATTTTGCTGGATGAAAAATAAATAAAAAGATTATAAGTGATACATGTCAATTCTTAGGACACTCCTTAGTTTCATGGTCTAATAAGAAACAAAATAGTGTGACCATATCAACCACTAAGGCTGAATACATTGCAATTGGATGTTGTTGTTGTTGTAGACACCTCGATTTTGCAGTCACTTGGTGGCAAACTCCTCTGGAATGATGCTCTGGTTATAACCACCAAATCCAAAACCCTAACTCAACCTAAACCCACTTAGGCCCATGTAAGCCCCCATTTAGGCACACACAAGCCCACTCTGACCCAATCTAAGCCAATCAAAGTAAAAAAATCCTTAACTAAAATCTAAATTAAAATGAGGCTCACTTAAATTATTAAAACTCAAATTAATTAAGCTAAAACATTTAATCCAAACCAAAATCAAGACAAATTCATTTAAACCATTAAAAACTCAAGGTAATTAAGTAAAAACCCAAAACAAAACCTTAATCAAGTAAAAAATCAATTTCTTGATTAAATCATTAATTAAATCAAGTCTAAAACCAATTAAGTCAAAATTTGAATCCAAAACTTAAATCCATTTAAACCCATTAAACCCAACCTAAATTAAAATCCAAATTAGAATTGAAACTCACTTAAATTATTAAAACTCAAATTAACTAAGCAAAAACATTTAATCCAAACCAAAATCAAGTAAAATTCACTTAAACCATTAAAAACCCAAGGTAATTAAGCAAAAACCCTAATCAAAACCTAAATCAAGTAAAAAAAACTAATTAAATCAAAATCTAAATTAAATCCTTAATTAAATCAAGTAAAAAACTAAATAAATCAAAATCTAAATTAAATCCTTAATCAAATCAAGTAAAAAACCAATTAAATCAAAATCTAAATTAAATCATTAATCAAATCAAGTCTAAAACCAATTAAATCAAAATTTGTATTAATCCTCAATTAATCAAATTTAGAATTTAAACCCAAAGCCTTAATCCATTTAGACCCATTAAACCTAAATCTAATCCATTTAAAACTAAATTAAGCTACTTAATTAAATCTAAGCCACCAAGTAAAAGCCTTAATCAACTTAAAATAATAAAATCCAAAACCCTTAATTAAAATCACAAAAACCTAATCCTAAACCCTAAAATCAAAACTTAAAACCTCAAAGGCCACCTCACGCGGCCCATTCAAAGTCCACACCATTTCATTTAACCTCAATCAAAAACTTAGGGATGGGCAAAAATAATTCAAGCCATCTTCTCCTCCATGCCCGACGATAGCCACTGAGATTGTCGACGTTGATTACTTCATTAGCATCAGTCTATGCGCGATCTCCTGCGGAACCCTTAACAACCCTCCAGCTCACGTGTGCATCTAACGCTCCTCTTCCTCTAGAGAGGTGAATGGACAGCACTAGAGGATGCCACCGACGTATAAAGAGAACCACCACCGACTGAAAGGGCTATCTCTATGAAACCCAAAGAAATCCACCTCCGAAAATCCTGATTCACAGCCTTTTCAACCATTGGCAACCATAGAATCATCGCACCTCCGTCACCAGCGCAACCACAACCAGAGAACGCCGCCACCGACAGCAACATCAGGAGGGACAACCTAGCCTTCATCCAGGTAAGTTTAGGTTTGAATAATCTTCCTGATGTCTCATTAATTCTGTTGAGTTCACTTACGAGTTCTAAGTGGAGTTTCGTCGGTGTCGTCGTCCCTTGTTGCGTCATCTTCTTTTTCTCTGGTGGTGGGTTCACCACCATTGGCGATGCCCGTGACCTCTCAAACGTGCGATGCCCGTGACCTCTCAGACGGGCGAGACCCCTGACGCCTCTCCCTCATCTCTCGCCTCCTCCTTGTCAAGCCTCCATTGCTCAGGAGGGAATTCCTTGGCCTATCGTGGCCAAGGGTACACCGCCGTCACCTGGCAGCTACCTCCCCCCACCGTGGAACCCATCGAGTGGGTGGAGCCCTTCAGCTGTCTCTGGTCTGAAACGCCACCTCTAGAAGCCTCCCTGTGGCCCACCAAAGACTCCCTGGACTCCACTCGATCGCCTCCACTTTTGCAACGCCGCCCCAAGCTCACCCGCACCCATCGTCGGTGCTCGGGACGGGTGGAGTTCCATGGCTAGCCCTAGCTTCACCCATGGCTCCTAGAAGGTTCCCCGTGGTCCTCCGATGCTTCTTTAGTCCTTGCCCGTGCCTCTCCACCACCGGAACACTACAACCACCTTGTTGTCGTCTTCCCTAGTACCGACAGACCATCTTGTCAAAGCCTGAGACTGGGGGAACACCTCAGGTAGCCTCGACCATGCCCAACACCCCAAAGAGCCTCCTCGCACCTTCCCCCAGCTTTCCCGACCCTTGCCTGTGCCTCTCCGCCGTCGTGCAGCCGCCAGCACCTCGCCGAACCTCTCGCTAGTGATCTTTGAATGGCCTCAAATCAGTTTAAGATCCTTAAGTTTTTTTGATTGTTACATTTAAGTCCTTAAGTCATTACATCTAGGTCTTGACATTTTGTGTTTGAACCCCTGTATTTGTAAATAAAGTTTTGCTTCTTTTGTTTTCCTGTGAAAATTGCAGGTTGTCCCTTGAATGTTTTGTTTTTTCATGACTAGCTCAGTAAATGTTTGTTTTAACAAATAAGAATTCCTTTGTGAAATTTATATCCAAAACCTTAAAGTAATTCATAATCACATTGAATTGTATAAAAACTTGTTTTTTATTGCATTTTGATCCTGAAATTTTGCATGAAAACCCAGACTTCATCTAATATAGTTTCTAAACATAGATAGATTGCATCCAGACCCCTTAACTAGCACTTGAATCATTGATGTGGGTTTTTAATTGCATTTTAGTCCATATACTTACGCTTTTCACATTTGTTGATCATGCATGTTTGTACATTGTCACATGAATAAGGTATTTATGACGAAATCATGTTTTCAATCTGAGATGACCTCTGATTATGTATTCTGATCACATTTGCACACACATGTAAATTTTGCACATTTAATCCTAAACTTACATGAAATTACTAGAATGCAAGTTTCACATATTTCACATTTAATGCCACATTTTTCTGTTAATTCATGATCTGAACTTTAGCGTGAAAGTTTTTTTGAACAGTTTTCAATCATTATTGCCATCTTTTTGTGGATTTTGCACTTTAGTCCATAAATTTCTTTAAATTGCAGTATGTGACGTTTCAACATCCATTTCTTATCAAAATGTACTTTCACCTTTGTAACATATGTGCTTGGATATTTCCATTTTAATATAAACCATGGATTTCTTGTAATTATTTGTAAATGGTTTATTAATGGTAAATCCAATTTGTGTTTGTTGGTTCCCTCTGTGTTCTGTGCTCTGGTTTCTCCCCTGTGGTGTGTTTCTGAGGCTAGTGGGTCGGTTCTGCCTCGAGAACCATGCGTGTGGTGGACCCACTTGGGCCTTGGGCTTTGGGGCTTGGGCCCGGACTCAGTCACGAGTCGACTGAGCCAGCCATGCGGTGCATGTGACCCGTCTTCCTCTTCCCGACCCCATGAGCCCTAGCGGGAGAAGGCTGCATGATCCGTCTCCTCCGCGCATAGCTAGGCTTAGCTGGGGAGCGCCGGCAGGATTCGGGGAGGCTGGCATGGTAGGGAGCTATAAGAGGAGGTGCTTGGCTCAGGGGAGAAGCAGAGGTGTTGAGAGGGAACGAGTGGAGTGGGTGGTTGCTGCGGAGGCTGCGCGCGTTTGGAGAGCTCGCGTGAGCGTGGGGAGGTTGGGTTGGTGCTGTGCACCACCGGAGGAGGGTACGCGAGGCTCGCCGTAGCCAGGTACGCGTCCTCATCCCTTCTTCTTCTCTGTTTGCAATATGTGCCACTTTAGGGAAAAAATGGATTTAAGGCATGGAAATGTTGTTTAAATCATGATAAAATGTGGAAATGATGTGAATGAGTTAGATAGCATGTTTAGGATGTAATCATGCTATTTTATGGGGTTTTGTGTGGATT